>JALBCR010000644.1:0-25000 GCA_030710515.1 Abscondita cerata
CATTGTACTTCGTTCAGTTACGTATTGCTTGTTGAATTTTTTAATTACTTCTGGTACGTAACCAATCTCTTTCACGATATCTCCTAGTTACGTATGACCTTTGTAACGCTGTCTATTATGCTTGCACTTCTTTTTGATGATGTCCGGTTATATAATTGTCTGCAGTAACACTTTACAAAAAGATAAAATGTTCTCTAAAACTTCAAGAACACTTTGTTGTATCCATTATAGAAATTACTCTCTTTATCACTTGCAGTTTTAATTGGTATATCTTCACCAACGATAGGAAGAGTGTGGTTTCTACAAAACTTTGCAGAATGTCCTAATCTTAGACAACAAAAACAAGCATGTTTGTTTTTTCAGACAAACTTTCTTCTTTAATATACCGCTTTTTTATGATCTCTTGTAGAAGTAAACAAACCAATGGCAGTAAGAATAGCTTGTTCGAGTATTTGCAGTCTTCATTTCTTGTTTAATTTTTTTGTAGTAACGGATTCACCAAAACCTTTTACTGCCACACCCATTTTTGTTTTCCTTCAACTTCTGTTTCTAAATTTTAGCAGTTTTTTAATAAACTTTAAAAGAATTGTCATTACTGTTTGATTTATCCGATCTTTTCCAAGCTTGTAACGTATCTACTGATGAGGTAGATCTAACAAGTGTAAACAGCACTGGTGCACTTTGATCTATGGTCACGCCTAAGATGCTAAGGTTTTTAAGGTGAGACTGTATCTTGTCATTTAATTGATTTAATGGTATCTTATCTTTAGAAAAGTGTTGACAACAATTAACTTAAGTTCTTTTATGTAAAATTCAGTCAGTAAGTCACTTCTTCGAAAACGTTGGTAAGAGCTTCAATAGCTTCAGCGTACATTTTAGACGTAGTCGGATACCTATCTACTAATTTTTAGCTGGTGATCACGTCGTAAGTGACATTATTAAATAATTAAATTTTCACACAACCGTTAATAGATTTTTATAATTTATATTATTAAATATGAAGCCATTGTTAAATCTCTCCTCCAAATTGTCTTAACTTGATCTTAGTTTCCATCACTTGACATTTTAATTAAATTTTTGAAGGAGTGTTTAAAGTACCATACTTAGAAATTACTTGTTTAACTTAAGATTTTAACTTAAAGTTTTACAAACTACATTTATCGGCTTTACTTAACTCATTTGTTCTGTGGAACTGTCATCTTTTAATAAAGCTTCATATATCATAGAGTTTTTATGATGTTAGAGTTTGCCCAAAATTTCTAACATATCATGTGTTTTAACTAAATCATATTGATCGTCTTTTGTAGACAATAATTTTTTTAAGTTGGAACAAACTTTAATAAATGCGATGTTTTATCAGCATCCATAGTTAAATTGACTTAAAAAGAAACTTCAGTAATACATAATTTTTGATGTTTTGTCACGGTCGCCATATATTGGAAAAACTTAATTTCAATTTCATTATTAATCATTTTAAGTTTATTAATTAGTAAAAATTTTATAAAAATAATCTCAATCACTCTATATAATTTTTACAACGTTACCTAGAGAACAAATTTTTTGTTTTTAATTGTAACTTGATAGAATTTACAACAGGTACCAAATAAATGTCTCCATTTGATGTCTGTGTATTATTTATTACAAACTTGAATCCAGAAACCTATTAGAAATAAATAACTTACAAATGTGTGATAATACATAAGATAATGCTAAGGCAGAATTACACAACAGTTTAAAATTAAAAAAAAAATTGCAATTTTTGAAAAAGTTTGAACTGTTCGAATATTGATTTGTAAATTTGATGATTTCAAACAGATTCATCAAGTTGCAAACCGAGTTTCGTGTTTCTATAGTGTTGCGTTTACACAGCAATTTGAAACAAAAAAATTTCAAACTTTGTATCGACTAAGTAAACGTACATTTCCCAAAAAAATTAAAACAGTATGTTACAAACTGTTGTATAAACGCAGCTAATAGTCGTTACACTATCGAAACATCCTTTGATTTCATTTTAAAACTCGAAATGTTCACCAAAAGTTACAAACTTATTAATTACAAATTTCATTTTTACAAAAGTATAGAATTTTGAAAATGTAAAACTTTTCTAGTGACGAAAAAAATTTTCGTATTTTAAACCAAAAATTTTACTAACTGTTGAAGAAACGCGGTTTAATTCATCTAATTCATTCATTCATCTAATCGTCAAGAAAAAGTTCATCTACGGAAAGCACTTTGTACACTCTATTAATGTATTTTATAGTTACGTTTGCAATTGTGCTTTCAATAATGTTATCTAAATCTTTCTTTAGATCCTGAATATTTTCATTGATAATTGCATTTGTAGATTCGGTAAGAGCTTCATCGTCTCCAAACAATTTATAAAAATATAATTTCAGTTCCTTGATATCCGTCTTAGTTTCAATTTTGTCTATGTTTATATGCTGCTTGTTGTTCTTGTATAATAACTTCCATACCATTCTACGGAGCTGGTTATATTGACTAAAATTAACGTAAAGTAAAATTGAAGAAATATTAACTGAGTAATTACTAGCATCAAGGTTAAAAAGATCCTTCAGCTTCAATATCAAAACTTAAAATCTTTCCTTTTAATTTATATTTTGGTTTGGCCGTAAGACTGGGAATATATACCTGTCAAAACCTTAAATTTTCTAGATCAGACACGAGATGAGTTATAATAGCATTGACAAAATTTTCAAAAACGCAATTAATTAAATGTAAGTGTATTTTAACTGCGGATCCATCAGTATCTAACAATATTGTTTCAATTTGTAGAGGATCTAGAACTGGTAAATCCATTTCTGGTATTGGTTCGTGTCCATGTTTGAATATCTCATTTATACTCATCAACATGCATTTTCCCAGGTCAGGATCGTTTTGTGACACAACTTGACGTAGGATGCTAAAATAATATAAATATTTGAGATTTTTAAGGTCTATATTTTACGTACGTTGCTCGAATACACGAGAAGCATGGATAATTGCAATATTAATATATTTAATAACATGATTGTGTAAAGAAGTGCTACCATACACACACATAAATACAACTACTGTGAAGAAGAAAATATGGGTGGAACTAGGTTTTCATCTCAGCTTAATAATTTAATTAAAATATGCATTTAAAAGTAATTAATATCATGTTTTATGTTATAATTATTAATTAAAGTTATACGTAAATTACTTTGTTTGTACAAAAATTATTACACAATTATGCAATATGCAGGGGTGTTAATTAAGTACGGAACCAAACATCAGAATGTTGTCCATTACACAATTTTAGACAAAAACTTTGTATAACCATAGGCTCTGAACGGCTTTGTTTTATTATATGGGATGTTGAAATAATTTTTAAAACGTATTTCTGTAAATAACTAGAAGACTCAAATTAGTATGACGTTGAAACTTAGTGACCGTTTTTAGGTATAGCGTGCACAAGGTTCAATAAAAAATAAACAGTACTTAATTGTTTTTCAGCACCTATTATAAGTTTAGTACAACTATTAGTTTTGGTTTTAATTTTTTTGTTACTTACAAAATATAGCACTTTTATATTTTGTTATGTTTCAAAACATTACAATAATAAATGGTTATGCACAGTTTTATTTTTTTATTTTCATGAAAGAGTTAATCTGTGCGAAAAATCCCAAGAGATGAATTTTGTATGATTTTAATTACTAAACCATAAATTCATACCAAATTTGAAAAAAATTAAAACCATATTTTTTTTTAAATTTACCATCATAGATAAATAAGTATCTAGGTTTTGTATGTTAACCATCAAGCGCCACGGAGGTTGAATTCTTCTGCGGTCGCAGAAGGTTATATCGATTCTTCGCTTAACAAACAAATTAATGTTTTGCAAATAGTTGAATCAGAATAACCTAAAGAAGATAGGTGCCACATACTTCTAAAACATTTGCAACAAAGAACTTTGCTCGTTTTTGTAAATTTTTGAATTTTCGACGGATTTTAAAAATAAAACTTTACAAGATACGTTAAATTAATTTAAAAAAAAAAAATTTGATTAGGTAAGGCCATGTTTTGAGGTCAAGGTCAAACATATATTCGTAAATATCTCAAAAAGTATTCCATGTACACAGTCTTGTAATATATCAATCGAAAGAAATTGCAAGCCAATTTCAAAAATGCAAAAAATATTTTAACAATTTGTGTGGCTTTCCATACGCTTTTGATTGATGTATTGCACGTTAGTATATGTTAAGAAACAAAAAGTCAATATTTAAAAAATTTTAAAAAGTGAAATAACTTTTGAACCCAAAATATTTTTAAATTAATTTTGAAATTGGCTTGGGAATTCCCTTTCGATTGATATATTACACGACTGTGTACATAGGAAAACTTTTGAGATATTTTGAATATATGTTTGACCTCTTAATATAACCTTATCTAAACAAATTCTAAAATTATTTCAAATTTAATTCAACTTGTCTTATAAAATTGCTACAACACATAATTTTTTTAAATCTGTCGAAAGCCAAAAAATTTAAAAAATGGAGTTTTTAAATATTCATGAAAATGTTAATCAAAGCTATACTTTACATAGTGTGCAAATATAAGTGATTTAGCAAACAGTGACTATTATTATTTATCACAATTGCACATTTATAAAGCACAATATTAATTAAATATCCTTTTGGTAATATATAAAAACATATGCCAACAAATTTTAAAAACCATAACGTAATTAGTTTCCAATATACACCTGAGTTACGCTCGTCGTTACACACCCTATATATTAACTGAAACCTTATAGTAATCTTTTTAACAAATTCCGTCAAGCGATAAAGTCGAAAAACGTACAGAGAAGCATTCGCGTGATGTGTTTCTGCTTCTCGACAATGCTTGGCTTCATGTTGCCAAGGTAGTAAAAGAAAATCTAAAAAAAAAAGATTGTTACGTTTTACTTGTAAACAAATTAAAATAAATATATAGCAGTGCTAGATGACTCTCCGGCAGCTCTTCTTAGTCGGAAGTGGTCGTGGGTGGATTGAAAATCGTTCCCAAAGAAAGCCTCTACACTGCTCAAAAAATTTATAAGGCGCCACCTAGGATTATGTAAAAGAAATATCTAGAGCCACTAGGAACCCATAGATACCTAAATAAACCGTACGCGGATAAAAATATTTATATTGCTTTAGCGACTAGAATATAATTAACACAACGAGAAACACATAAACATAACAATAGACCATATCAATTAGAATAAATAGCATATATAATTATCAAATACTAATAATTCATGAGAGCGAGTTAAAAACACGAATATAAATTTGAGGAACAAACGCCCCCAAATAGGTTAGCGTATTTAACAATCGAGAACACCGATGAATCCCTACAAGTGAGTCACGCGACAGAATATTGTTTAAATGTACTTACTAACAGTTGACGACGGTACCGAACCGTGGCCGATTATTTAAATAAGTTCAAAGCTCACAGAATTTATTGTACGTAAAGAATTCTTTGAGTTTACATATTTATTTACTAAACGCCCAAAAAGGCACGTTGTTAAACGCTCAACCACGATACATATACATATAACGCGACAAAATTTATAATTGACATGCATAAAAAATTAACTTGCTTGTGTAACTAGGAAGTCTTTAGTGTTCGACAGTTAATCGGTAGAGATAACAGCTCTCGTATCCAAATCTAGTATTTAAGTATCCAACAAAGAAAAAGCCAAAATGGACGTCGATGATAACAGTTTCTGGGCTGCACCAGAAGGATTAGATAAACGGCTTTTCTTGAGTGCTGGGCTTGGATCGACGATGGCGTCAAGGAAGTTGATTAACCATTTAATTATAGTTCATTCAGTTTTCCAAGTATCCTCTTCGATCATTTAGAATTTTTGGAGTATAACCATCTTTAAATATCTATTGACCAATTAAGCATATATATAGATAAGTATAACCATTATTAAATATCCATTGACTAATTAAAACGGGTACGTCAAACAAAAGTCTAAAACGCCAAAACGAAAAAATAGTGCTTACAATTAATAGAACCCGTAATAACAAATATTTTATTAAAACAAAGGAAAGTAAAAAGAAAGCTACTTACACCGGAACCGGAATCGAAGATTTATTCCCTAATTAAAATGGGACGATTTTACTTCAATTGCTATTACAAAGCAGATGTCTAATTGTTCAACTCTTAGACAGCACTTTCCATGTACACCATTTCAGAACGTAGATTTACGAACGGAGAAGGACGTATAATTTTTTGAGAAAACGAGATGTATCTTTTGCAAATACACGAGTACCAAAAATCCGGAACCGACAACTCCAAACAGGTAAAATCCCCAAAAAGACTTCTCAATATAAGAATTCATATTCAGGTGCATTAGTGTAAACACGGCGGCCTGTATTGTAGGAGAAAATTGCTCAATAAATCAATTATTTATGAAATAATTCCGTCACAAGATGGAGAATATACCAGTGGCGTGTATAGGATGACTGAATAAATCGCTTCCACTATTTGCCAAATGAGTAATGTTGGATTGCCCAAAGTCGTATACAATAAATTTCCGACTGTGCCTTTGCCGATCTCTCGAATTCGAGGAGAAGTACTCGTGATATTTTTATTTTTATTACTTTTTTTTAATTAAACGTATGTAAATGTACTTAATGAAAATTTAGCATTTAAACTAAAGTTTAAACAATTGAAAATATTGCCATCCTTGCATCTAGAGTTCAAAATTCCTAAATTAAAACTGCGAAATTTTATTTTAAAATCAATTTAAAAGCCCAAGTGTCAGTACACTGATGATGATCAACTTAGCTATCAAAACACATGTTTGGGTATAGTTTTTGGTGCAGTTTTTTGGTGTTTTCTTTTTTGTTATACTGTTCTGTGTATGTTTAAGGAAAAATATCATTTCTATACTGATTGCTTCTTCCTTTAAAATGTTGTTGAATTTGTTAAGTTAGTGTAAATATTTACATAATTTTTAATTTATGATCAAATTGTTATATACCTATACGAATATTTTATACATTAATATGTTTAATGTATTTTCAATCATTATTTTCTGTACGCTTATGCACAATTTTAATTAATATATAATAACAACCTTCAATTATTTTAGATTGCAACATATAATTTTAATAATATATAATGTTGAGATGATTCAAGGTTAATATTTCTACTTGAACTGTAGTTTTGTATTGACTATTGTACTAACTTTAAATAATCTGTTATTAAGTATATTAATGTTACAATTACTCATACTTCTCAGTTTCCAGAAGCCTCCGTAAGGAAAAGTTAAATTTAAAAATATTAAATGATTTCTAGCATCGTATGTCACTGAAAATAACATAATAAAACATGGACATGAACCAAAACCAAAACTGTTACCAATTCTAATTCCCTACAAATTGAAACGATATCGGTTGTTACTAATGAATCAACTGTTAAAATACATAATTAATTGATTGACGTATTTGAAAATTTGATCCAATGCAGTTACTACTTATCTCGTGGCTGACATACAAAATCTCAAGTTATTATTATTATTATTTTTTTGTTTTTTTATCTCGACTTATGTCGAATTTTAGTCGCAAGTTTGGCTGAAACCAAGACATTCTCATGTTTTATGTTTGTGTGTTATTCGTTTCAAAAATTGTTTTACTGTGTGGCATGTGTTGGAGTGTATGACTGCGTTTTTGTAGTGTAATGTATGTGTGTATTTCTATGTTCAGTGCATGTAGTTTTTTTGTAAAGTGTATGTGGTATGATACCTGTGGAAGACAGGATTATCGGTACTATGACCACTTTGTTCATCTTCCACAGATTTGTTTTATTTCTATGGAGGGTTTTATGTATTTTGAAGATTTTCTGTGTTGTTTTTCCATGTTGTGTGTGTTGAGTATTGCTATATGTCTATTATGTATGTTGTTTTGTTATGTTTGTTTATGAGTGTAATGTCTGGTCCATTGTGGTGTATTGTTTTATCTCTAATTATCGTTCTATCAGAAATATATTTTTATGTGTTGTGTTATTTGAAGTACTGTTTGTGGTATGTATTTGTAGTATGTTGATATTACGTATCTATTAGTTAATGCATAGAATGGCCAGTTTTTGATGAATTATGTTTGCTATTTGATTATGTCTGTGTATAAATCTGTTTGAGTGAGTATTGTGCACCCAGATGTAATATGTTTTATTATTTCTGTGTGTGTGTGTGTGTGTGTGCATTTTCTATATTTGTCGTTTTGTCAGTGTTATTATCTCTTATTATGTGTTTATGTAGTTTTTGTGTGTATGATTTGATCTTGTATTGCGATCATAAACCCTTCTGTCTTGCTGAACAGTTCCCCACAGGTCAACCACATGTTCAACGCGCTTTTTTTGTCAACAGTCGGTTGACTCAGTTTCGTAAGGATATCTGCCATAGAGGGCCTTTTAGATTCATGATTGTTTTTTGTGTTTGTGTTGTTTTTATATGTGATTGTATGTCTATGTCTGCGTTCTGTAAATATAGTGGTGTGTAGTTGTTGTCTGTAAGTGTAACTGCTTTGTGTAACTGTGATGTGTGTTGTTTTGTGTAAAAAATGTTCTTAATGTGTCTATCGTTTGTAGTGTAGTGTGGATATATCTATGAGGCCTCGTCCGCCCTCACGTCGGGGTAGGGTCACTCTCTCTGTCTGTCTCTGTGACTGTCCATAAATAACTACTGAGTCTATCAGAACTTGTTTCTTGCAATTCTTAGTAAATATTTTTGTAGAATATTTTTCGTTGTTTGTGAATAGTGAATTTTGTTGTTTTGTGTAGTCTTTGTGCTTTTGCTGCGAGTTTTTGTTTAAGGGTGTCTATATATTCTGTGATATTTTGGTTTGTGTTGTTCGTGTTTAGTGTGTGTTTTTCATTTTCTAAAATGTTTTTTATGCAAATGTTTCAGTAATTTTGGTGATGTGTTATGTTTTATGTATTGTGTTAGTCTACCTAGTTCACGGCGTAGTTCCTTAATTTGATCTTCCAACCGTTTTTTTGCCAAGCACGTTTATTGATTCGCGTGGTTCTTTTTGTGAATAAGTGTGATTAGTCTACGTCCGAGGTGAGTAACTATCGTCGCTGCCCCAGCATAAACAAGTGTGTGTATTTCTGTGAGTGTGGTGTCTGTGTTTATATATTGTGGGAGTATGTGTGTGTCCAGGTAATGTAGTGTTCTGCTGAGTGTTTTAGATGTGTGTAGATTTGGTAATTTTTGGTTTGTTTGTGAGGGTCTGTTTCTGTGTATTGCATAATGTCTGTGTGAGTTATACTAATGTGTCTTTATTAATGTTTTCTATTGTTGTGAATTTTAGGGTAAATATATATTATTGTGTCGCTGTCATTGTCATTTTTCTTGGGTGCTTACTGTTAGTGTTGTTTTTCTTGTCTGTGTGTATCTGCTTTTGTTGTGTTTCTGTATGTGTATGTAGTGTATTTGCAACTTGCTGTTTTATTTGTTGTAGTGTTGTGTTGGGTAACAGATTCATTTTACTATCGCTCGTCTTTGATCTGCTACTCTTTGTTCTGTTACTGTTTAAATGTAAGGGTATTGTTTATGTAAATTGTGTATGTAATTGTTTATCTGTATGATATAGTACCTTTGCCTAACTCACGAACGCGACAAAAGAGGTTTCGGTGGTACAATGCCGATTCACCCGTGATTTCTTATAATTACTGGTCATTTTTACACTGCTGAGCAGTGTATTATTACTATTTATTTGTCTTCTTTTCCTTATTGGAGTTCAGTACTATTCATCGGCTTAAAGCAAGATGGTAGCATCTATTTAATCAGTTGGTAGGTTCACTAATGTTACAGGTATTCAAGAAAACTGATTTTTGTATTTGAGTTATTGTGTACGGATAAATATTAATTTTATTGGGGCCACTAGCGAGTGTTTTTGGTACAACTCCAGTAGTGGAGATAACTATGGGCACAATAGTTACAAAGTCTTGTTGCCCCATTTTATCGTATTTCGTCAGCAAGCTCATTGTATTTGTTTAGTTTTTTCTCCATGTGCCTGTTGTAAATTATTATTGTATTGGGAACCATGACATCAATCAAATACGTTTTTTCTGATTTCTTTAATGTGAAGATTATATCCCGGTCGGTTGGGAGTATAGTTCTATCTGTTATCACGAGAGCGTCCCAATACAGTTACATTCTTCGTTTTTAGAACAGATTCTGGGAGAAATATGCGTAAGATGGTGTTATTTTGTCGCATAGCTTGTAGATCAAAGCGAGCTTCACGTGCCATTATTTTTGCAGTAGCCTGATTGTGTCTGTGCGTATGGTCTGTGGCTGACAACACCCGACACCCCAATGTTATATGCTGAATAGTTTCTGAAGCACTTGAGCATTGCCTACACGTATCACTGTGAACGCTCCTGTCCTTGACAATGTACTTCATATAGTTCCTAGTTGCCACAATATATATATATATATATATATATATATACAGGGTGTTTCCTAAGTAATCTAAAATATTGTGGTGGGCGCTTTGTCACTCAATTTTAGACGAAAAGTTATTATAAACATGTGTGATAAGTCTTGTCGTTAACGAGATACAGGGTGTTAAATTGTTTTATATTCTATTAAGCAACAACATGTGTTACACGTAAAGAAAAAATAATACATTTCAAAATGTGCACCTACAGCTAAAATGTAAGCATCCGCTCGATATCTAATAGATTGCCAAATACGTTCGAAGATACCAGGATTGTTACGAATAACTTGCAGCCTTGTACGAAATGATTTTGAAGATCTTCTAAGTTTAATATCGGGGTTGTGTAAATGGGCGATTTTAAATATCCCCTCACAAAAAGCTCATTTATTGCAAAATTCAACACCCTGTGTCTCATTAACGACAAGACTTATCCCACATGTTTTATAATAACTTTTCGTCTTAAAATTGAGTGATGAAGCGCCCACTAAAATATTTTAGATTACTTAGGAAACACCCTGTATATATATATATATATATATATATATATATATCAATGTATTGTTTGTAAGTGATATGAAAATAGCAAACTTCATTTTAAGTTTTCATTAGTGCATTATAGGCGATCATACGTTGATTTCTTTTAAGAATTGTAGAGTTTTTCGGATACCATTTGCAAAATTTAGTAGTTCAAATATAGTGTGTTGGGTGAGTCCATAGTTCAGACGCACATATATGTAAGTCAAGCACTCAAATAGTATGTGATTTACACTCAATTGTACTCCACAAGTTATGCATTGAGGTAATTCTCCGTCTGTCAAGAGACGGACTGATGTTAGGAGCTGTATGGCCAATTCTTTATTGAGTTAGGATCACTCTTTCACGTCTGGTCAAAGCAATTGGACATTTCTACTCTTTTAGTAATGGTTTGAATGACTTCAGCTTTAAAACAGTCTGGTCCCATTCTCGCTGCCATACATTCATAATTAAGTCTCTTAACCTTCTTCTCACGTCATCTACATGCAGTACATTCACTACTGAATTTCCATCTTCACTGTCGGTAGAGCGTGCTGCAGTATCCGCAATTTCGTTTCCCGAATGCCAACCCAAAGAAAAGAGACGGTTTTCCCGTTGCACCGCAAACAGTGCAAAGCAGACGTGATCATTTGAATCAGAGCATCATCATTATACAGTTTTTGGATTGACTGCAGCGCGCTTTGTGAATCGCTAACAATAAGGAAATATGAAGCGTTTGAACCGTATTTTCAGAACAAACTGGCTTGCCATACAGCATAAACCTCTGCCGTGAAGATGGTCGCGTTCTGTGATAGGCGCCAAGAGTGTACTTTGTTACCAATTACAATTGCGCATCCTACTCTTTCATTCGTCTTTGAGAGAGATGCTAATTACTACTGGAGTTACTTTGACTCATAGAGCTACTTTCTCAAAACCAAATGGTAATACTCGAGGTATGCGGTATCCCAGTGTTCAACATATTTTATGGGTGCGTATTCCGGCTGGTCTCAAAATTGTTGTTTTAGTGTCATATCGATGCCTTCCACGAAAAAACACATTATAATTAGGATGACCAAGTTGGGCACGGATTCCTACCGCATACGTGAGGAGTCTAACGTTTCTAAGGTACTGCAGTGATGGCGTATTGGTTTCAACGTACAGACTGTGAGATGGATTTGTGCGAAAAGCTTCTGATGCGTATCTTAACCCAGAATGATGGATAGTATCTAGGCGTTTAAGGGCGGATTTTTGAGCAGAACCATGTGCAGCGTATCCATAATCAATTTTGCAAAAAACAAGTGTCTTATATACTTTTAGTAGTACTTGTGTGTCTGTTCCCCATCTGGTACCGGATAAATACTTTATTACATTTAGTGCAACTTTACATCGAGTAATTAGTCCTCAATACGATCCGACCATGTTAATTTGCTGTCAAAAGTCAAGCCTAGGAATTTGACTAAAGGTTCACAAATAATATTATTACCACAGAGATATAGTCGAGGATCAGGGTGTGGTTTTCAAAGTCTACAAAAGTGCACACAAGATGTCTTTGTGGGGAAAATTTGAAACCTACCAAACTAGCGTTGCTGTGTACTTTGTACTTGATCTATAGCTCTCTGTAGTTATTTTATTTATTGACTGTATAGTTTTATTAAATATAAAAATGATAAAATCATCAACGTATAAACATTTGCTAATTGAGGTATCCAGTCCATATCCAAGACAATTTACGGCTATAGCAAATAATGTGACACTGAGTGGAGACTCTTGAAGTACGCCATTTTGTAAGAGTTTTAAGGATGACAGTGACTCAACTACTATAACTTGGAATGTACGATCAGTCAGAAAAGATTGGACGAAGATTACCACGAAAACCCCATTCAAAAAGAGTTCGCATAATACCAAACCTCCATGTCATATCGTAAGTCGAAAAATACCGCAACTAAGTGTTGTCTAGTTCTAAGGCTGTTCTGAATGGCATTTTCAAGATATACCAGGTAATCAGTTGTAGAGTGGTGTTTCCGGAAGCCTGCTTGATAAGGTGCAATCAAGTTGTGGGTCTCTAACTACCACATCAATCTCATATTCACCATCTTTTCCAATAATTTGCCAAGACAACACGTTAGACTTATTGGTCTGTAGCTAGCAGAAGAAGTAGGATTCTTTCCTTCCTTAATAATAGGTACTATAATAGCTTTTTTCCATTCCAAGGGGTAGTAGCTTTGTGTTCATATTGTATTGAAAAGGGTTTAAAGAGAATCAAGGAATTGTGCAGAAAAGTATTGTACTAAAGCATATGGAATTACGTCGGGTCCAGCAGACGATTTTTTTGCACCATTCATTGCCTCTTTCAACACGGCAATAGTGAAAGGTTGATTGTACTCAATACTCATAGTTGTATTAAAGTTGTAGGGATGTTCTAATTGGGTTCTAACGGTAGAGAAATCAACGTCATAGTTATTGTTGCTACTTGTAGATTTGAAGTAGGAAGCCATTATCTCAGCGATGTCAAAGGGATCACTCACTCTGTTATTATCTACCATAAGATGGGATAATGTCAATGAGATCCTATTACCAGCAATGGAACGTACTTTATGCCATACTTCAAGAGTAGAAGTATTACCTGATATTGTGCTTACATAGTTGCGCCACGTTGTCCGTCCTGTCAAGTACCAACTTTCGTGCCTTGGCACGAGCTCTTTTAAAATCAATTAAACTTTGTTGAGTAGGGTTTTGACCAAATCTATTAAAAGCTTTTTTCTTCTGTGATATCACCTCTCTAACATCATCATTCCACCAAGGTACAGTTTTCTTAGACATACGACTACCACTGATTGGTATAGTTTCGGTTGCTGCCTCTATTATAACTGAGGTTATGTGTTCGACATCGTCATCAATCATATCTTTTAGTTTAAATGGGGAAATATTTTTTTTATAATTTTCCCAATCTGCAAGTTCGATTTTCCATTTTCGAGGTAGAACTGGTGTAAGAGTAGGTATTCCAGTAGAAATTGATATTGGAAAATAATCATTGTTATATAGGTGATCAAGAAGCTGCCACAAAAACCGTGCTAAAAGTTCAGGAGATAATAATGTGAGATCAATAGTACTAATATTTGATGATCTGCTGTTGAAGTAAGTAGATGCACCAGAGTTTAAAAGAACCATATCTTGGTCATCTAAAAGTGTTTCAATAAGTCGACCACGCGTGTCTCTAGTACTTGATCCCCATAGAGGACTATGAGCGTTAAAATTGCCTAATAATAAAATGGTCTTGAAGTTGATCAATAAGTCGTTTAAGGTCATCTACTTGCCAGTCCAATCTCGGTAGGTATATACTGCAAACCGTCATTACATAAGGTGAGGATAAATGGACAGCAACAGCTTGGACATTTGTTTTTAAATCCACAACTGTACAACATACATCATGTCTTATTAACACGGCCACTCCTCCTCTGGCGCTTACATTTGGAGTCTCGTCTTTTCGGAATCTTTGGTAATCTCGTAGGGAGTATTGTTTATTTTCGGCTAAATGTGTTTCTTGTAGACAAACGCAAAAGGGTGCATCTTCACTTAGAATTATTTTTAGATTGCAGTAATGTTTAATGCAACCATTGCAATTCCATTTAATTATTTGTTCGTTAGGCATTTAGAGAGTGTATATTTATAAGATATTTTATTAGTAAATATATGACTAAGTAAGAAGACAAACAATTAAATATAACAAATATAACTAAAAATAAGAGCAAAAAATACTAAATATACTATATGATATAAATAATATATGATATAAAAGTTATGAAGATATATGTATAAACAATAAAAAGAAGTGTGAATGATAAAATCATGTGGTTGTTTGATTTTGACTACATAACTGACTAGATAATTGACTATATGGGGCTGATGTTCCACATCAGAGATAACTCCACTCTCTGATGCATCCGAGGCATTTATACCTTTTTTTGTGTTTATAACTATCGCATTTTTTTAGCTACTGCCAGCTTACAGGGTATAGACCGTCCACTTTGAAAGAGCCCTGCCGTACCGTCAAACTGGTCCTCTGGTCCACTACTGAGCTCAGAGCCCCGGGTTTGCTAAGCCCGTACCTGCAATAAGCAGGCCCCTGGGGGGTTTATTATTATTATTATTATTTTTATTATTATTATAGTATTAACATCAATTCTATTTTGAAAACATTAACTGTTTCTTTGCATTGGTCATTCCAGGAATGAAACACTCGATTTGTAAGTAATGTTTGTCTTTGAACGCATTTGAATTGTTCTTTTTTTAATTTTAATCCATGTCCACAAAGGCGACAATCGGTGTTGAGTACAAACATTTTCAATTAAATTTTCATTTAATGGTTAAAAGTGGTAAAAATGTGCGACTTTTCTCTAATTTAACCGATACTGCATCTCCCATCGCTTAGAATATCCCAATGGTGAGCTTCTACAAAGTGACCACCCTGTATACAGTCTACATTAACAAGTTCACTCAACAAGATCAATGGACTTGACTTTACTGCAAATTTGAAAGTACACCTTTACTTAGAAGAAAATATGAAATTTCAGTACTCAACAGCTTCTTGTTGATAATAATTATAGTATTAAATATTAGAATAACTTTGTTTAAAAAACTATTCTTCTTCTTAGTTAACTTCTCCGGCGGGTTTTGCTTAACATAATGGCTATTCTTATTTTCAATGTTACTATGTTGTGTACAGTTCAACTAATGTCATTTCAAACCAATCTCGTAACTAAATTTTTTCAATTTTATTGATCACATTTCAAATTTAATCATACGAAGTATCTTTGGAGTTTAAAATTGATTAATGGTAACAAAATAATGATCAGTTCTTGAACAGCAATTATTTATGGACATGTAGCTGTAAAGAAATTGACAATTGATTAATATAAATTTGCCGCCGAGATAAGAATTATCTCACAACTTAAATTTCAATCGTCATGCGCAACCTCCCCATTTAGCGTATAACGTTTGCCTTTATAGAGAGCGAGCGCGGTGTCGAAACAATTATTATTCCACTAGTATTCCATGATTATTACTTCAGAATCCTCTAAGAATACCAAGCTTCTTAACAACCGTCTAAATCCAGTCTAAATAACCGCACTTAGTCTTTTACTTTACTATACAGGGTGTCCCAGGAACACTTGTATTTTCTGTTATTTTTATTTTTTTATTATTTTTTTTAATCTTCGTAAATGAAATTAAATTCTCCATAAAATAAGTAATAAAATTTTGTATTATAACATAATCACAAAAATTGTTCAAAACTGCCTCCATCATTATTTGATCAAATCTCAAAACGATGCAAGAAATGTTTGTTTGCCGCTTGTAATAAAGTGCCTCAATTGATACTTGCACATTCTGCTCTTATACTGTCTTTTAAGTCGTCCGTATTTAAACGAAGCATCTTATAAACGCGCTCCTTTAAATAACCCTACAGGCAATAGCCCACGGCGTCAGGTCCGGTGAACAGCTGGCCATTCTATTGGCCCTTATGTTCCTAACCATCGCCTAGGAAAATTATCATCCAAGTAATTCTGTACCATAGCACAGTTATGTGCTGGAGCACCATCTTGTTGATAAAACATACTTAGTCTTTTATGATAAGATACATTTTCTAGTAGGTCCGGCAATACCTCTTCCAAAAAATGTAAATAGCAATCTCCAGTTAAAGTTCAATCGTAAAAATACGGCCATATTAAATAACCATCCAGGATTCCACACCAAACATTGTTTGCTAAAACACGTTGGTTATTTCTTTCTTTCAGCCAGTGTGGCTGTTCGGTGCACCAACACCTTAAATTTTGTGTCAAAACAATCCATTATTGTGGAATTGACTTTCATCAAACCACATTATCTGCCTCAAAAATTAGGTTGTTGAGCACATTTTACAAGAACCCAAGCAATAAATGTAAGTCCTCTATCTAGATCTCCAAGGTGAAGCTTATGTATGCGAACAAATTTGTAGGGTCTGAAACTGCGCTGCACTGATGATTTCAAAACATCAATTTCTGAAATTATTTATCTCAAGGAAGATGTAGGATTAACTTCAATATACGCAAGAATAGCTACTGTATGTACTTCATCAATAGCACGTCTGCGCGCACGACGCGGTACTCTTTTGCTTACCGAAAACGATCCATATTCTCGCAGATTATTTTCCAAACTTTTAAAAGTTTTATGATTGAGATGTCTTCTAGCTGGGTATTTCTCTATGTATCTCTAGCTGCCTCTCTTGAATTACTCCCACACAAACCGTATATTAGCATCATGTCGCACTTTTCGTAATTGGTATAATTCATATTTATTATGATAAACGGAACACTTACAAATTAGGAAATCAGTTTGACAACTAACTTTACGCATTGTTTTTATAGGTTCCTAGAAAAAAACGACAAAAAATTTGTTATTTCCATGGCAAACCTACCTTCAATTATTAATCGTATTTTTCTAGCAAAAATTCTTATGTAGTACCCATATTTTTTGTATATGGTTGTAAAGAGAATAAAAGATACTATCCAAAAAATTTAAAAAAAGTAAATTATGCTATTTGAAGAGAAAAAGTTGAATATCGCTACTATTATATGAGTGCAGAATTTGAAAATTGTATTTACTTATCTTATAGAGAATTTAATCTCATTTACGAAAATAAAAAAAAATAATAAAAAAATAAAAAATAACGGAAAGACAAGCCTGGGGAGTGATCTCTGGGACACCTGTATACTGTCCGGAATTCTTCTCACTTCTGAACTGCGATCCCTAGTCTTTCTCAAGGTGATTCTGTTCTCACTATAGTCCTTATGACTCTCTTTATCTAGTCTTTTTTTTTCCATTTCCTTTTTTCCCATTCATTTCTTACCCCTGTTAAAATATTCCCTTTACCCTTCCTTGTGTTGAATGTTGAAATTGGTTTGTCTCGATTTTTCTCTGCGGTTGTAATGTGTTCATAACGTTTTTTTAGGTGTCTAGCCAACTTCTAAGGTGAGAATTATTACTGTCTTGTATATATTTTTCTAAGTTGCGTATACTGTGTTTATGTAGTAAGCAAATAGACAGCGGATATATAATAAAACATAAAAAATGTTAAGTGCTGAATTCCAAAAACGCAAATTTGAAGATTTAAAAATATAGATAAATAAATGATAATCTATCAATATAACCCAAAAAAAAATTTATGGTTTAACACCAGACACTTTGATGACTAGCATTACATTCGCATATGCAAGGACGATGAAGCAGAAAAATACAAGTTGTTTATTTATATATTGAAATGATTGCTTTATATTTTAATTATTGTGTTGTGATGCAAACTAATCTGATATCTCAAATTATATAACTGTATAATGTGTCAAAACCGTGTGCAAGATTGAGTAGTGTAGTAGTGTTGTTCCTGGTCATTTTTGGCGCAAAATTTGAATTTGTAGTGGGGAATTTGAACTTCGTTTGCAATCGTTTGCCGTCGGAGGCGTGCGCGCATGATCGGGGACAATCGGTGGCGTTCGGGGCGGCTCTGGATTAATCGAGCCGCTTGGGACGTAAAGGCAAGGGGCACGGTGTTGCAACCTTTCCCAAATTTTCCCTATTGAATGGTATTGACGTTGGGTAGAAGTCTATGAAATCACATAACACAATTAACACATACAAATTCAAACATATTTATTGATTTTAAAAAAATGATAAACTAAAATTAACTTACATTTAAATTGGAGTCGGTGGTGTGAGCTTACGTAGGGAAAATTATCCAGATTATAATTTCTGGCCAATTTTCCTGGATTGGTACTCTAACGGTGGCGGTGGTGGAGTTATTGCTTCGTAAAAGCTTGCAGCTGTAAAAATTATAAAATAAATAAATTTGATGTTAGTTATTCCGTAAACAAAACTTGAACTTTAGCAAACTAAGTACTTACAGGAATAAAAGAAGAACTTCTATTGCCACTGTACTACCCGCAATTATTTTTGTTGGTTTGAAAATCCTAGAAAAAATCAAATAAAAAATAAAATTATTGGGGTGTAATTAATGTTGCAAGTACTTACGGGTTGACAACTTTCATTCGGTGGCAATTTGAAAGTGTCCACATGAGATGAATTCTAACAAAAAACATCAAACAATAATTAATCATTACAAATAATGGTTACATTTAATCTACCATAACTTTGAATAGTTTCTGAAATAATAAAAATTAGTACTTACTGGAAGTGTCACTTTATCACCACTTTCTTACTTACTGGTTTTTAAGCATAATTTTGACATTGTGAAATTTTAAAAAATTAGTTGGGATAATAATCAAACAACTGACTGTAAAAAGTTAAAGTTACTATCTTAAATGTAATAAAAGTGATGAATCAAGCAAAACACCCTACTTTATAATACAGACTAATATAAAATAGAAAAAAAGAGAGAGAGAGAAAATTGTGCAAGAAAATGCTACTTAGTATTTAAGTTTAACCATAAATAAACTTAGAAAGAATGTGTGTAAATTTGCTGATTTACAATTTACTGAAATTTGAAGCCTTACTTCCTATGAGAATTGTTGCAAAGTATTCCATACGGAAAGTTCAATGAATCTTTTATGATTATAACATACAGAATTTCAAGATATAGTTTATTCAAAAAAATTTTTTTTTTTTTGGGAGGGTACATCAGAACAGATTCGATAAATGTATACGTTTATTTTATCTCTCAATAACATTAACATTACAAGTCTTTATTTACAAGCATTTACATTGTGAATTAATGCATTAGTAACTTTAACAGAGATAATGTACTTTCATAATCATTTAAATTAGATGAAGACCATCTTGCACTTTCTGGACCGCTATTCCAACTCAATGGTTGTTGAGGTGTTGTCCCCTTTGGAAATATTTTCGTTTAACCACATCCATAAGTCAGCATGTTTTGAGTTTTTGGTAGGATCAAACTTATAAAACAAAAATTTTTCGAAACTATTACTGTGTTATACTAATTCATTAATCCAAGTTTTTTTTTTTCAATTTTGTACTGAATATTGTAAGTAAAACATTGTAGTAAGTTTATTCCCCACAAAATTTTACATTCTAAACAAGATTCTTTTAAAATTTCATTAAGTTTAATAATCTTTAAGGTTTCATAATTACGTTTTTTACAGATATTAACAATTGCCTGAACATAGTTTTCCAATGTTATTCTTTGTCTAACAAACAACACAGTTCATTTACACCAAAAAGTTCACCACGAATAGTAATAAATGAAGTTATCCCTTCAGTGATAACAAAGTCATCTTTATTTACTAACAAATTGAGAGCTTCTTTTGCGCTGCCGGTATTATAGGACATAATCAATTTTTAAAATGGTTTTTGTAAATATTTTGGATTTGCTCTTGAATTTCCATTTACAATTTGTAGTGACGTATCCATTATTTTTGTTTTATTATAAAACGAAGCACTGTCACTTGATTGATAGTTTATAAAACAAATATTATCTTAAAATAATTCACTGTTCTTCTTTATAAATCGTTTACCCATCTAAATGTTATTTATCACGTACATAACCCCACGGCTTTGTATAAGTACTATTTCCAAGCATGCGTTTGTCATCATAAGGGTTAAGAACAACTTTGTTTTGTTTCATTAAATACACATCATGCTTTTTAGATTTAATAAACCTTTGAGTCTTTTCAATATTGTTTCTATTTAATAAGCAATCTTTATAATCATCAAATGTAACTGCTTTGATAGAAGATCTAGTGGATCCTTTAGATTTTTTAAATAATTTTGTTAGAATTTGATCGTCAACTCTATAAGCGTACATTTTAGATCTCAACCCTACAAACTCTAACATTATTCTACCATTATTCTCATCTTTCATTATACCGAGAACTTTTTTGTTTTTAATTCAATTTGAAATGTATTTTTAGGATCCTAATCGGAAGTATCAAACCTATTACTGTCTCTCTTAATATATTCATATGTGTCAACAACTTTAAAATGATAAATTAAGCTATCTGTGTCGGTATAAAGTAACTTAGCATTCTGTCCGAAGGTATTCATGACATAATCATAGTGAAACTCATACAAAAACGTTCAATATGCAAAAGCCAACGTAGATGGGTCTGTTCATAAGTACCTCTAGTTTATTCATTTCTATAATTGTCATATCTTCATTAAATACAACTAAACTGTAAAAATTAGGTTTTGAAATAAGTGAACGCGTTCCCCATCGTCCATCCCATTTTGTTACTAAACGAATATCATCGTATTTTCTTACGTTTTCCATGCATTTACCATATATAGCGTTAATCATTAGTTTATAAATATCTTCTTCAAAATCATTTTTGGATTGTTGACGTAGTTGTGTGTTTAAATCAATATACTGTTTCAACCAAGGTGATTGTTGAAATTTCAGCACTTTGTGAACTTTTTTATATGCATTCCCAATCTTAAATACATTTTCCGTCGACCTCATTATAAAATTGAGTTTTACGTACTCCCTGAATAATCATAAAGTAACACTTTTTTAACTGTAATACTTTTCGTCCGCAAACATCTGTCAATGTCAATTATTATTTTATGTCAAATTAAATGAAGTCGAAGTAACCAGTATGAAAACCCATTTTTAAGAAAGGATGAATTTAGTGACTACATAGGATATTACAGTACTTTAGGTACATACTGAAACATTTTAGATACTGCAGAATATTGTTTGTTTACTTCCATTTATAACCTCAATTTCTCAATCCCACACAACTTTGAACAAAAACAATTTGTTGTTCAAATTACAAGTAAATGATTTTAAGTGCTTTGAAATGATATTAATAAATTGTTTATAGTTTCTACAATGGTTGTAATCTCACAATACTCGATACATTGTTTTCAATATGTAACACTTTAACTTCTTTAAAGTTATTCATTTATAAGGTAAGACAGAATTCATACGACTTGAGATTGCTTTAGACAATTTTATTAGGTAACATTTTGATACAGAAGCGGAGTTCCGATACAAAATTTTCACGATCATAAAATACAAAAACTTACAGTAGAAGTGAGTTAATTATGGGTACCTTTCTATTACTGTATTTGATTGATGTAAATAAGTAATAATGCTAATGGAAAACACAAGAACAGTAATTACTTGTGAAAAATCATTTGAATATTGATTCTGTCGCAGGAAAAAACAAAAATAGAATCATATAAGCCATCACCATTACTGGGTTCAAGATTTATTCGTACACAAAAACAAGGTGAATTTCACAGTTTTCAATAAAAGATTATTAAATTTTTTGAAAAATTTTCGGAGTGAATCAAAAAACTACGTTTGCATACTTTCTTACGGTCAGGCAATATTTTTATTGAATATAAAATGATTATAAGTCTGACCACGGTACAAACTCAGTCTTATAACTATTATATGTCCAATTAGTAAGAATCAACTTTAATGTGTTTAATAGGAGAAACTTCATTACATCTTTGATCATAAACAATTAAAGAAATGCATTAATTTTGAGGGTGTGCTTCCAACTATAACTACATTTTTAAATATACTTCAAAATAACACTACCTAAATGTATTTTTTATTATTTTAATAAATTATAAAAAAGTACATGTTTTACCTATTACCTATCATAATCAAGTGCTCTTATAAAAATTATGTAATTGTTGTAAACAAATGCTTTATCGGTACAATATTCGAACGCGGAAAGCTTTTATTTCCTTTAATAAATTTTGACACAAATGTTACAATACTGAACGGTGAAGTGAACATTAGGTACAGTAAAATCAGAACAAACGTAAAATTTTTGTTTAAAATTACTAAACATTTTGTTTTAGTAAACGGTAATAAATAGAAAATTAATTAATTTAAGGTCAACGGAAAAAATTAATATGTACCTCGGAAAAAAGTGCTTTTTAATAACCTCGCCTGTTTGTTTGCCTCGGCTAACGCCTCGGCCAGCAAATTCAGTCTCGTACATAAAAGTGCACTTTTTTGTCCTTGTTACATAAATAACTATTTTAGATTTCTATAATGAATTATATAGTTTTGCTTTGGATATAAGGTGAATAATAACTTTTTAAGTTTAGATTTTAAATTAGGTGGAATCAAATGCTCCGGCGCTAATGGTAAATTGCTATGCAATTTATGTAAGTGTTGTGGGTAGTCTAAGTCACATTCGATAATGTATCCAACATTGGAATTGTGTGGGGTATTCAAGATCTCGGAAATATCAAAGTTTTGAATAAATTCAAAATCGCTATAGGGTAGATGTTGAGACGTACAAGCGCCATATAAGCTATTTACATCGTAGTACATCAAATATGTACTTTCCTGATTTGGATCATATCCGGTTTTCATATATTTATTATTTGCTTTTGTATAACGATTTTAACATTGAGAAACGCTGCCTCTAATTCCTCTCTCAATAAAAAGAATGGTGTCTATGTCAGTTATAAGTTCTAAGAAAATTTTTGTTGTTTTTAACATGGCATCAAATGTTAAACCTGGAGCAGTAAAATAATAAAGAGGGTCGAGGGAGTATGTTTTTAAAGAAGTTTCCCGAAACACTTCAAATACATCTGCCAGAAGTAAGACGTCTGTTTTTAAATACAAATCTGAGTATTCACCAATTGTCTGAATATTGAAAGTGTTCCATACGTTTACAACATGACACTAATCTTCATCGGAAATGTGTTGATCATGTAATTGACTATAAAATTTATTTTTTGATGGCAAGTTTTTTTCGTTAAGCTTTTCCCACGAATCAATATAATCGTAGGGAAAAATTCCTTTTCTATTAATTAAATTGAATTCTTCAATACTATTACAGTTGGATGCAGTTATTAATTTTTGTTCATTGTTTAAATTGTTTGAAAGCTTATCTAAGCTTTAAGACATAAAACGAAAGGAATCTATAAACCTGAGAGAAATATTTGTTCCTAAAACTCGTTTCGTAAAAGATATATATTTTTCTTTATTTATGGGCAACAATTTAATCGTTATATCGGCTTAAGTTATACAATACCACAGGTATGACATGATCGTCTTTGTAATTCAAATTGCAACCCTGATGAGCCACGCCCTTGTAAAGGCCTGTCTGATGTTGATGCTCGTGTACACAAATTTCATTATTTGAAATTGGTTTTTTGCAAATATGACATGTATCGGTGTTAACAAAATCATGAGTTTGGGTAACATCAAGGGTACTCATCGGTACAGTTGTTTGTAATTTATCATTACAATAAAAAGCAAATACTTTCAATTTATTTATGAACCAACAAATGCAATCTTGCCCTCTGTATATAGAGAACTTTGATAAACGATTATCGTACGAGCATTTAAAATAATATGCTACACTATACGGAATATGTTTTTGATATGATGAAGTTTTAGATTTTGTAACAACTGATTCGTTTCACAGCAATCTTCTAAAAATACATTCTAGGTCGGCATAAATGGAGAAAGGAACTTTTTCTTGGTAGCGATAATTTTTAAAAGACAAAAACTTGTCTGCTTCTTTGGTAATTTTATTCTACAATTATTTACTTTTATACAGTTCACCTTATGTTTTTCGAGCAAAATCTCTGAAGTAAAGTAATTCAAACAACGTTCACATATGAACATTTCATGTGAATTGCGGGTTAACTGCTTCGACAAAAGAGCCGACATGTTTTTAATCCAAACGAAATGAAACAGTAAAAATTCATCATCTAATACGTTATTGGTAGAATTGGAGGTTGAACTTAACGACAACATTAACAAGTTAATTACTTTAACATCTTTTTTAACGTTAGTGCTGAGCGAACAAGGCAAAATTTTTGTATTTTCTATGCAATAAAGATTAACAGCTAATTTATTAAGATGTTCAAATTTTCGCATATCTTTTATTGTGATAGGAAATTGAATACCGTCATAATTTAACACATCACTGAAATGAGGATAGGAGAACATTCTATTAGAATTTTTGTTGACTGGGAATAAAGCCGAAACTAGAGCCCAAAGGAAACAATTACTATCA
>JALBCR010000644.1:30000-196699 GCA_030710515.1 Abscondita cerata
AATTTTGTTTAGTATTAAACAAAATGCGAACTGTGCAACAGCCGATAACTTTAACGGTATCAAATAATGATTTACAAATTTCCAAATTTTGTAAAAGACATGGTGAATTGTTACCATCAACAATACGTTGTCTTATTGTGGGACCCTCGAACTGTGGAAAAACTAACACAATGATCAGCTTAATTGAACACGGGAACGGACTACGATTTGAAAACGTTTACGTTTATTCCAAATCTCTCTTTCAAACAAAGTATCAATATTTAGAAAATCTTTTAAAACCCATCAAAGGTATTAATTATTTTGCTTACAACGACTTAGAAAACAACATTCCTTCTCCATCGCAAGCAAAATCTAATTCTATATTCATCTTTGATGATGTAGCTTGTGACAAACAAAATTTAATGAGAGAATATTTCAGCATGGGTCGGCATAAAAATATAGACTGTTTCTACTTGTGTCAAACTTATAGCCGTATTCCAAAACAGTTGATTCGAGACAACGCAAATTTTCTAATACTATTCAAACAAGATATTAAGAATCTGCGTCATGCGTATGAAGACAATGTTAGTACAGATTTAACGTTTGATAAGTTTAAAGAGATTTGTTCATTATGTTGGGAAAACCCATACGATTTTTTAGTTATCGATAAAGAGAGATCTATTGATTCAGGACGGTATAGGAAAGGATTTGATATATTTATTCAACCTCTGGGTTCCAATTAATAGGCACGATTAACAATTCTTAAACTACTTATTCAATTACTGAAAACAAATTTCAAACAGTTGCTTCTTTATTTTTAAGCGATTTCATAGAAGCGTTTAAGTGACAGTTTAAAAGCGATTAACCGCGCTTAAAACAGTTCACTGTTCTGTTAAACGGTTACAAGTGAACGCTTCAGCGGTTGAGTCGGTTCCTCTTAGAAACGCTTTTTGCGGTTAAGTCGCCTTGTTACATTATTGTACATTTTATCCGAAACGTAATAAATTATGAATTCTGGAAGCAATCATTCAAATGAAATAGAATTAACTAAAAGGTTAATTAAAAAAACGAGAAGAAGTAAAACGAAAATTAGAGTTACTAAAACAAGGTGAGGACATTCAGGAGAATGCCTTTCTTCCTATTACTAAACGTCTAGAAACAATATCCGATCATTTAGAAGGTAAAACGCTTAAGCATTATTCTGATAGTGGTACACTTAAACCAATTGCAAAATTGAAGAGCGAAACTGATTCCAGTCTGAGTATTACTCCATCATTAAAAACAGAAGATAGATTGAATTCTAAAATATCAAAGATTAAGTCGCAAATAAGCTCACTAAAAGATGATAAAGTATCTTTGCCGGACTATGATGATGAGTTTCCTCGTGATGCAACTTCCACACCTAATTTAAATGAAGAAGTTTATATTGCAGAACCAACTGAAAACGATGATTTAGAGAATTATAATTTGGAAGATTTAATTAATGAATCTGTTAACGAGAGTAAAAGGAATATAGAGCATATTATTGATACAGAGGATTATGAAGAATACTTAAATAGCTTTGATGAATTACCCAGAAATTATATCGATGCTATGATTCGTGATACCAAAGGAGAATTTGATCACAGAACTGGAATAAGACATGACAGTTTTGAAGAAAAATATTACATAGGAAGTTCAAAAGTAGACTTTATAGGATCTGACATAAAAGTAGATGATCAATATTTTAAGGGAACTCCAGGATTATATGAACTGTTGTTTAAAAACCAACCTACAAAATATACGGACAAAGATCTATACGCGTATAAAGATATTTTAGATATCAGCAACGCATGCAGAAGTAACTTTAATCCTAACGAACAAATACTTGGAACAAAGTCAAAGAAATATAGAACTATTATAGGTCCTTTATATTTCAAACAACCAATGAGAATTTATGAGACAGCAAAAGAACAAATGTGAAATTAGGTACAGGGATGTTAAAAGAGGTTAGCGGTGCACCTTTCGATTACGTATATTGGGATGACCCTAATGAGTTGGTTGATCGACTTAAATTATTAGTTGCATCTCAGGCTGCTGGTAATACAAGTCACAGAAACGAAATTGTATCGATAATAGAAGAACTTCAGGAAGCAGGTATAATCTACTAAAATGACATTGGATAAATTTGGACGACATATAATTAAACATCCTCAAGTATCTGTTGTTAATCAAGAAATGTTTTACAACCACATATTAACGTTTACCTCTAGTAATATTTTTAATAATAAGTACGTACTAACTCCAAATAACACTGACTACGTATTTCCACTACAATATGGAATAATTGATAATATATTGATAAATAGAAATGATGTCTTTATTAATATAAATGATAATACTTTATCAAAAGAAGAAGCGATTAACTATGCTTTACAATTAAATGATACTATATCATTCCGATTGGATAATGGTATTGAAGAAGATGTTATTCCATCCAAGAGGGTGCGATTTGTTGACTACGAATTACCTTTGAAACAAAATGAAGAAATGTCAGTTAATTTGAATGAAGGTGCTGAGCTAGATATTATTCAATCTAAGAGTGTGCGGTCCGTTGACAATGAATTATCATTAAACGCATCTGAAACATATAAAACTACTTCAACGGATAAAACCTTGTTTGTTGAAATAATTCTTAAATGTCCAATTAAATTTGAAGATAATCAGTATTTGTAATGGCTCCACGAAAGCAACTTAAAAAATATAAGCCTTCTACGATTAAAGAAGACGTGGTTTCAGAATTACACAAACCAGCAAGAATTAACTTTAAAAGACGTCGGGTCATCGTAAAAGGTATTAATGAAACTCTACAAGCCGATCTCGTTGAAATGATTCCTTATGCGAAACAAAATAATAATTTTAAATACATACTTGTTGTAATTGATTGTTTTTCTAAATACGTTTGGACTGCTCCTATAAAATCAAAAGATAGTAAAGATGTAGCAAAAGCTATGAAATTAATCCTGCTGCAACTAAAATCTTCGCCAATTCATTTACAAACCGATCATGGTTTAGAATTTTATAATAAAACGTTTCAGACCTTGATGAAGAAAAATAATATAAATCATTATAGTACTTTTAGCACAAAAAAGGCATCAATAGTAGAACGTGTTAATCGTACTTTAAAAAATTTATTGTGGAAACAGTTTAGTTTGCAAGGACACTACAAATGGGTAAATATTTTAGAAAGCATAACAAACCGATACAACAATAGCTATCACCGAACAATAAAAATGAAGCCATCCATGGTTAACAAGAAAAACGAAAAACTTATTTTAAACTCTAGCTACAGTAATGTAAAAATTGTTAATGTTAACAATAAATATTCAATTGGTGATCATGTTAGAATAAGTAAAAGTAGACAAATATTTCAAAAGGGTTATACTCCTAACTGGTCAAATGAGATTTTTGTAATAAGAAAAGTTAAATTAACAAATCCAACTACTTATTTATTAAGAGATAAGAAAAGGGAAGATATACTTGGAGGATTCTACGAAGCAGAGCTACAGAAAGTAAGACATCCGGATGTACACTTGATTGAAAAAATTTTAAAGAAAAAAGGAAATAAGCTATATGTAAAATGGTTAGGTTTTAATACGAACCACAACAGTTGGATTGATAAAAGCAGTATCGCTTAAATATTTTTACATTTAAAATAAGTAAAGTAATTGTAATTATTTTGTAATTTACGTAATATGTTTAATATAACTTTATTAAAATTCTACTTGTTTACTTCATATCCTTGCAATGGAATATCAAATTTTTTTAACCTACACACGCATTCTATTAAGTTAATTCAAAAGCAAGTTTCAACTAGTAGTCGAGGTCATTGAGCTGAAACATAGCAATTGAGGTCACAGATCACTAACCCCAATTTAGGGCGTTGCATTAAATTGAGGGCAAAGGTCTTTAGCCTACCGCGCCCTCGCTTCTTGCTCCTACGTCCCAAGCGGCCCCGATCAATTCCGAGCCGCCCCGAACGACCCCGATTGTCCCCGATCATGCGCTCACGCCCCCGACGGCAAACGATTGCAACCGAAGTTCAAATTCCCCACTACAAATTCAAATTTTGCGCCAAAAGTGAACCAGGAACGGCACTACTAGGGTAGATGATTGCAGTTGTTCACGTACTGGGCCTTCGTGAGGAGTTGTTCAATGAAACCACATACTTTTCACAAGAATTTTTTAAAAAAAATTGTTTTTTATAGGAAAGGTTGGGGAAAAAAACAAAAAAATCTTTAAAAAAAAAAAAAAACCACAAAATAATGGTAAAAAAAAGGGTTGTTGATTAATTTTTTTCCGACAGCCGGCCTACAGATGTCTCCAATTTGTAGAACTTATCATGGTTAAACTGGTTTAGGTAACATAGAAAATAATTACAAAAACGTTTTTGTTTTAATGATTAAAGATTGAATTGCACTCAATTCAAACATATTGAGCATTTAAACTAATTGCTTTAATGGTCAAAAGTCAGATAAGTTTTTGAAAATTTTTATTGTATTTTTCATGGGTTGAGTATAAATATCGCTAATACATTTCATACGCAATTGATGTAAAATTGTCCCAAGATTCTGAATGTAAAAAAAAAAATTGGGATGCCAATTAAAATAACAAACTACTACTATTTTATTGAACTTTACTCACCTTAGATACCGATGTATTGTGTGAGTTCTTTTTGTGGAGATTCTGTGGAACAACATGATTTTGTTGTTGACCATGGAGTGCTCTTCAAAAAAACACTCTACATCGTTACTACGTAAATGACGTTTGACAAACAAGTAAATTCTGCAAAATTAAAATATTAATTCTGTTCCTAAAACAAATGTTAGACAAAAACTAATGAATCCATATTCAAACATCATTTTCAAAACGTTGGTGATGTGTTATGCGATTGTGTGTTTGATAAGTGTGAAAGTTTTCTACAGTTTGACCAAGGTTTTGATAACTAAGTGCAAAAAACCAAAGTGGTGATTTTTTGGAATAGCATGTTTTCTTTTGTAAACTATAGGGTATCCTAGAGGACTAATCACCCTGCACAATTTAATTAAACTTATTGGTCAATACGTAGTTCTCCGCTAAGTGGACCAATGTAGAATTTAAAAGGTACAATTAAACATTACAATATTTTATTTTATACAACAACAGGTTCCATATTCCTTCTCAGAAAGTACTGCATTTAACAACAGAAAAAAACCAAAAAGCTGCACCAAAAACTTTACTCGGATACGTGTTTCAATAGCTAAGCTACCATCATCAGCACTTTTTTAGATTTTCCAAATATACAATAAGCATATCATACCTACGTCTCATTATTTGACTAATAAAACACAAATAAGTTAGCTTGCAAACCTTCAAAATCAATGTGACAACAACACAAACTTAAAAGTAAACAATTATCTAAATTTGGTATTTGATTTATAAATGACATTTTGAAATTGGGTAACAACAACTCTTGGTATTTAGAACATTTACAAACTTGTATTTCTACCACCTCAGAACTTTGTAATTAGGTAATTAAATTGAGTGTTCAAATTATTTTTAATTTGTGAAATAAGTAGAAATTCCAAAGTATTTTTTATCTTGAAGTGTTGAATGATTAAGTTGATTTTTGCTTTTTACATTGTAAACACATATTTAAAACGGATCTTAATGTATGTCGACCTTTTAGAATCTAGAAGCGTTCTCTTACTAACGATAACTTCATTTGAACTCTGGCATAGCAATTGTCCAGATGCAAATTAATTATTAAACTGAATTCTACAGGATGTTTGTGGTTTGGGAAAACTATCGGTTGACAAAACCGTATACATTAATTTTGTTAATGATTTTTGTTTTTAATCTAATCAAACCATTTTCGTCCTGCGTTGATTGCATATTCTTTAACTTCTTATCCGCTATCCTTTCAAACACTTCACTTGCAGTTAACTCTTCAAATAATTGTTGTTCTTTTCTTAATCTACTGTTGTTTATAAAACGATTAATTCATCCTATTGTACGCACAATTTTTTTGTATTGATTAAATAGATTATAGTACTAATCTTTCGATATGCCACAAGTTATTAATAAATAAATGATATTTTTTTTCTTTTCACGGCTAATTTTTTCTTCGTCAAACATAACAATATGAGTAGGCCACAAATTTAAAGGATTCTTAGGCCATTCTTGTCTCATCCCACCATTTAGAAGAGAAATATTTTTTGGTTTATAACCATCAGATCTATATGATTTAAAGAACTTCTATATGACACCATTTATGTTTTTTAGTTAATTGCCTAATATCGTTTACTCTATTTAAAACAAAATTATCCCACTGTTCTTTCTTTGTATACATGCGATCACTGTAGTTGCATCTGACCAAAAAATAGTTTCTACATCTTTCCAACCGTAGCATTCAATAATGGATAAATATAGTGTAGCAGCAATTGTAACACCGAACAACTCTAACATAAGAATAGTAAGCTTCTTAGAAGTTCTACTAACAGCAACAACTTTGGATTTTGCTGCAACAAAATTCCCTTGTATTTGTTCTTTTGTTTCTATCCGAAGAAAAGCTGCTGCTCCATACGATTTTTCGCAAGCATCTGAAAAAACATATAAACTCCACTGAGATTTTAGTTCATCGGAAGGTGTATCTGGGTATTGTAATTTTTCAAGAATATTTATCTCTTGTAACCAACAAATAAATTGGGATTTAGTTTCATTATCTACTTGTTCATTCCATCCCAATTTCTTTTTCTAACTGTTTTGAAGAAGCAATTTAGGAACCAACGTAGTGCAACAAATTAAACCTATAGGATTAAAAATCCGATGTCCAGTACTCAAAATAAACCTTTTTGTCATTTTCGCAACTAGTAATGCACGCAATCCTGATAAATTTATTATTAAAACATCAGTTGTTCTGCACCACAACAATCCCAAGACATTACTATAGGAATTGCTAGGAGTCAAACTTTGCTCTAAGTTTCATCTTACGCTCCATCATTATTGGGATTGCTAATGTTACAAATTCTTCTGCTTCATCTGTACTATTTAGGCTGGTTAAACAATTGTCAACATAAAAATGTCTCTTTAAATACTTTATAAATTTGGTGAATTTCAAATTTTCCTTATACTTACGTTGCATTTGACCTAGATGAAGTTTGTACAAGATTCTAATAAATACCAACACCAAATACAACTCTACAGTGACGATAAATATGTAGTTGTCATTTCGGTGTAATTCACAGAAATCGTAAATAATTTCTATTCTTAGGAATTAAGCTTATCTGTAAGAACGCACGTCGTATATCTCCGGAAATTCCAATTTTCTTTAATCTAAACTTAGCTAAAACAAAAGAAATTTTTCTAACAAATTAAATAATTAATAACCTGACAATGTGGAAGACAGGGCATATTCATTTTATTAATAGCAACATGCTCGATGATTTTTTTCAGAAAGCCATTCTTGAAGTAAGGAGTTGTAAGTTTTGTAATAACTTTGTCTTTTTATTTTACTAATAAGAGTATCCAGCCTCTTTAATGATGGTTCGTATTTACTGCAAAGAGCACTGTGATTTTCGTCCTAAGGTAGGTATACTTGAAATCTTCCACTTTCTGTAACAGTCACCGTATCTAAAAAGAATTGTTGAGTAGTTTTATTTATTTCTTCTTTGGTAGATTTTTATATAGGATTCATTATGCCTAAAGTATCAAGAGTCCATAAATCGTTGATCTTGACATTTTTTGTTAATATACTTGTTACCAACATATTTGTTTCATTATTGTACTCAACATCCATTGGTAATTTACCGATAAGAATCCATTCTAATTTAGTAGTTAAATCTTACTAAACCACAATTTAATTGTTTTTGTTTTGCTAAAAAACAATTTGTCGGCAATATTAGCTCCAATTAATACATCAGTTGGTCTTGAGGTGTTAAGATCAGTAAAAAGATGTTGTATGAATGTAAGCTTTCGCGGTTGTTGTCACTAAGATTATTATCTTTCAGTTGAAGTGTTCGTCCTTCCTTCCTACGTTCTCTTAGTAGGGAAGGAAGGACGAACAAGGCTCAACCCGGAAGATAATAATCTTAAGAAAGATGTTCTCCATAGCAAATTCATTTAACCAAAGACCATACATTACCTGGTCAATTGTATTACAAATAACTGATTGTTCTAATACTTGAAAATGACATTTGTAATCACCTTTTAAGTCAAATAAGTAGATAGTATGAAGTGGATGCTCTGTAGCAACGGTAGTAAACGCACCAAAAAATGAATGTTAAATTTTTTTAATTTCTTCTGGTACGTAACCCAGGAGATGGGTAACCCATCTCCTGCACAATATCTCTAGTTGCATATGACCTTTGTGACGCTGTGTCTATTAATGTTTGCACTTTTTTTGATGATGACGGTTATATACTTTAACACGAATTGTCTACAGTAATACTTTACAAAAGGATGAAATGTTTGGTAAAACTTCAGGACACTTTGCTATATTCATTATAGATGTACTCTCTTTATAATTTGTAGTTTTAATTGGTATACCTTCACAAACGATAGGAAAATGTGGTTTCTCACAAATCACACACCGAGGTCGATTTCTACAAAACTTTGCAGAATGTTCTGATCTTAGACAACAAAAACAAACGTGTTTGTTTTTTCATTGTCTCTCTCTCTCTGTAAGTGGCATTTCAGAAGCTTTCACAGACTTTTTCGATTTATAAGAACCGTCACAGAATATACAGCCCTCTTTTATGATCTCTTGAAGAAGTAAACAAACCAATTGCAGTAGGAATAGCATGTTCAGTACTTGCAGTCTTGATTTCTTGTTTATTTTTTTGGTAGTACCGGATTCACCAAAACCTTTTACTGCCATACTTACTTTTTGTTTTCTTCAACTTCTGTTTTTAGAAAGTTTAGTAGTTTTTCTAATAAATTTTTATAAGACTCGTCATTACTGTTTGATTTATCCGTTCTTTCCCAAGCTTGTAACGTATCCACCGATAACGTAGATGTACACTCATGAAATTTAAAACTTGGACACCACAATTTCTGTAAACAAAAGTTTGCACATTGTGAAGCGGGCTTAAGGGTATCATTTACAATTCTAACAGCAGGTAGTCTCAGCAGGGGTTATCTTATAGAAGGACTGTAGAATGAATCATTACACTAAGCACGTTTTAGAAAATAGGTAATTTACGTTGCTTACTTAATTTTTTTCTTTAAAGAATATATTTGAAGGTATCGCTAATTAAACACCATAGCTCAATTAATTATCGAATCAAAATTTTGTTTAGGAAATGTTTACAAAATAAAATTAGAAATAATTTTGATTTAAAAAACGTCTACAAGCAATAACTTTTAAATTAAATCAAAAAACTAAACATGGTTATTTGGGTTGACTGATTATTACTTATTTTTAAATAAATCTAACCTACTAATTATTGTAAGTTATTAAAAAAAATCATTAAACTCTCTATTCATAATATTTAGTCCTTACAAAATGTATATTTTATGACGTTTCATTTTTTCTGTAGTTAATATAAAAGTGAAAATAAAAACTAAGGCAATTCTTATTGTCAACGTATATATTTAGTTTTTGACAAGAATTTATTACATAATTATAATTAAGATACCAAGTTATAGTTTAAAATTAAATGAAAACTTTTTTTTTTTTAAATAAAGGTATTACTATATAAATAAATATAAGAAATCAATAATGGGTGTGACCTCCATTATTATTGATACATTCTTGGAGGCGTCTGCTCATTGACGCTATCAAGGTATCAATATAATTAATATTAATCGTTTCCCATGCGGTATCAATGGCTGCAATTAGTGCATTACGGTTTACTGGTATAAAATTTGGCCTTTGTTGTCTTCGGATAACAGCAAGTATTCGAGCCCAAACATTTTCGATAATGTTAAAATCTGGGGTTTTTGCTGGCCAGGGTAACAGCTCCAAGTTATTTTCTCGTATCCAATTGCGCACAACCCGCGAAGTATGAATATGGGCGTTGTCCTTTAACAACAAAAATACATTATGAAAATGTTAATTCAACAGATCCCGAACTAATTTTTGGAGAAAGTATAGTGAAATAAGAATACTTACTTGTTGGAAAATATAATCTTCGTCTGGATAAAACACTTCGACTGAAGGTTTCATAATAGTTTCCAAAATATCTAAATACGCAGCAGAATCAAGACGTCCATCGATAGCCCAACAAACTCCTGGACCCCGCGCGCTAACCCAACCCTACACATTCACAGAAAAATAACCACTTCGTTTTTTTGGACATATGTGATTATTTTCGTAACGAATTCCTTCCATTCTAAAAACTTTTAGTGGTCCATCGTTGCGGCTATTGAACGTTTTTTCGTCGCTAAAAATCACTCGATTCCAAAATTCCAAAGGTTCATTCACATATCGCCTTGCAAATTCCAGACGACGTCTCATATTTTCGTCACTGAGAACTTCTTTCGCAGCAGCATTATACTTCTTTATTCCCATCTCCTTTAATCTTTTTGTGCAGTTATACGGCATCCGGAAAAATGTGTATCTGCTATAGCCCTGGAGTATGTAGCAAATGGTTGTTCTGTTACGTAATGAAACAACTCGAGATCTTGAGCACGTGTAGATACTTTAGGTCTACCACTTCCGATGGCTCTTTCCAAAGTGTGTTCAAGATTCCATTTTACTCGGTAATGCCCTACGGTGCTTTTTGGTATATCTAACATACGTGAAATTTCACGCACGCTACGGCCCGCCGCTAATTCCGAAACAATCCGCGCTTTCAAATCAGCACCGAGATGAGGTGGCATTTTCACAACACTTGAAATTTTAAACTAAAATGGAATTTACATTTCTTACTTTATTTATTGGTTCACACTACCCCTTCTCAAACAGTAGGTAATTGTTTATTTATTACATACTTCTAATGACCAATGTAACAACCCTTAGAGCAATATGACTCAAAGGAAGTAAATTAAACAAGCAAGGATATTCTATTGTTATTGAAACTTATTCATAAAGTAAAAGCCATTTCCTTATAATGCTAATGGACAGGATTTTCTTTTAAGTATTAAGATTACAATAGAGGACTTATAAACTTTCGAAAATATCTAATTATAAATATTTACACTGCAATTGCGCTTTTTCCTTAATAATTTCTTAGCAATAACATACACGTTCTTGGTTTTTAAGTTGTCATAAATTTGATATGATATAAATTTGTGTTTCTAATATTACATCACAAACTAATCTTTATTCGCCAAAAATTGTTGCTTAAGTTGTAAAGCTTCGTACACACCTGAACAACAAACCGAGCAACAAACATAACAACGAACCGAAAGTCAAACAGAACGACAAACGATCTTTTATGATTTCCACAATCCGAACAACAAACGGAACGTTTGTGCTGTTCTCATAATTATTTTCAGTAGTTTTCAGTTCATATATATTTATTATTGAGAAGAGAAAATTGCGGAAAACAAGAAGATAGTGCCAACCAAATTTTTACGCACAAAGAAGAGTAAAAATTATAATTTACTTCGCTTTTTTATTTTGAAATTTCCCGCCCAAATGATGCTAATAGGGACATCATTTTTTCTTGCATTCTTAAACACTGATTAATTTAAAACATTTTTTCTTCTGTCAACTCCATAATATTACCTAAAACACAACAAACCCACAAAAGGGAGGACAAAAATAAATAATTTAATTCTCCCGCATAAGTTTGTTCGCCGTTTTGTTTAGATTCGTCCAAACCTGCAAACGCATTCGCGCGCATTTTCTTTGATGTCGGAGAAAAACCGACAAGTTGCAGGAACGCCGCAAACCGTTCGTGAAACAATCAGGACTTGCGAATCTGTTCTAAAATTCGTACGTAGCACCGTCCAAATTAATGTTCCGATTGCCGTTCGGTTCGTTGTTCTGTTTGTTCCTCGGTTTGTTGTTCAGGTGTGTACGAAGCTTTACAATAAGCATATTAATATGAACTATATCTTATGAAAGGAGAGTTATGTAACTATAATTAACGACTTAACGTTACGTTAGTAGATTCCATTTACTATTTACACATATTTTCTTGGAACATTCGATAATTAACTATCGGGATATGATGACCCTATACTTCGCAGGTTGTGCGCAACTGGATACAAGCAAATAACTTGGAGCTGTTACCCTGGCCAGCAAAAAGCCCAGATTTTAACATTATCGAAAATGTTTGGGCTCGAATACTTGCTGTTATCCGAAGACAACAAGGGCCAAATTTTATACCAGTAAACCGTAATGCACTAATTGCAGCCATTGATACCGCATGGGAAACGATTAATATTAATTATATTGATACCTTGATAGCGTCAATGAGCAGACGCCTCCAAGAATGTATCAATAATAATGGAGGTCACACCCATTATTGATTTCTTATATTTATTTATATAGTAATACCTTTATTTAAAAAAAAAGTTTTCATTTAATTTTAAACTATAACTTGGTATCTTAATTATAATTATGTAATAAATTCTTGTCAAAAAACTAAATATATACGTTGACAATAAGAATTGCCTTAGTTTTTTATTTTTACTTTTTATATTAACTACAGAAAAAATGAAACGTCGTAAAATATACATTTTGTAAGGACTAAATATTATGAATAGAGAGTTTAATGATTTTTTTTAATAACTTACAATAATTAGTAGGTTAGATTTATTTAAAAATAAGTAATAATCAGTCAACCCAAATAACCATGTTTAGTTTTTGATTTAATTTAAAAGTTATTGCTTGTAGACGTTTTTTAAATCAAAATTATTTCTAATTTTATTTTGTAAACATTTCCTAAACAAAATTTTGATTCGATAATTAATCGAGCTATGGTGTTTAATTAGCGATACCTTCAAATATATTCTTTAAAGAAAAAATTAAGTAAGCAACGTAAATTACCTATTTTCTAAAACGTGCTTAGTGTAATGATTCATTCTACAGTCCTTCTATAAGATAACCCCTGCTGAGACTACCTGCTGTTAGAATTGTAAATGATACCCTTAAGCCCGCTTCACAATGTGCAAACTTTTGTTTACAGAAATTGTGGTGTCCAAGTTTTAAATTTCATGAGTGTACAAGTGTAAACAGCACTGGTGCACTTTGATCTATGGTCACGCCTAAGGTGCTAAGATTTCTAAGGTGGGACTGTATCTTGTCATATAATTGATTTAATTGTATCTTAACTTTAGAGAAAGTGTTCAGAACAATTAACTTAATAGGTTCTCTTATGTAAAATTGAGTCAGTAAGTCACTTCTTCCAAAACGTTGCTTAAGAGCGTTAATAGCTTCAGCGTACATTTTATACGTAGTCGGATAACTGTCAACTAATTTCTTAGCTGGTGTTTCTTCTCCTCCAAATCGTTTTAAATTGATCTTAGGTAAATTAAAATTAGTTCTATCACTTGACATTTTAATTAAATTTTCTGAAGGAGTGTTGAAAGTACCTTACTTACAAATTCCTTAGTTTAGCTTCAGATTTTAACTTAAAGTATTTAAAACTACATTCATCGGTTTTACTTAACTCTTCGTCGGTCATTTGTTATGTGGAACTGTCTTCTTTCAATAAAGCTTCATATATGATAGAGTTTAATGATGATGATGATAACGTTTGTCCAAGATTTATAATATGCCATGTACTTCAAGTAAATCATATTGATCGTCTTTGCAGACAATAATATTTTAAGTTCCGAATATACTTTAATAAATACTCTACGTAACGCAGAACGCAATGTTTTATCAGCATCCATAGTTAACCTTCCTAACTCTAGGTAACTTTTAAAACGCGCAATACCGTGTGGGGTGAATTATCACCCTCAATGTTTTTGTTGTTTTAATCTTATACTACACACAATTAATTTTCAATATGCTGTAATAAGTATTTATTTAGTCATATATAACTACAATGTTTAAAAAAAATAGCAAAAGTTACAATAACAGATTTTAATTTAATTAAATTTGTTACACAATTGACATATGTTAGTACATTTACTATGTTCAGCGCAAACGTGTTTTTTACACAACGAACAAACACTTCTAATTTTTTTATCTTTCTTTCGTGGACAGACGTGACATCTTCCTTGTTTTGGTTGGTGATTTTTTTCCTTTGCGATATCCTGTTCTTCGGTGTTGGTGTTATCATTAATGCTTTTCAAAATTGACATTATATCATTTATAGTCGATTTAGGAAGTTTACATTTGACTTCTGGATCTTCTACACGTCTTTGCATGTGTGGTTGAACTAGTTGCTTTGCCAAATCTAAAAGAAATAAACGTCTCTTGTCGAAATACTGATCATTCCATTCGGGATGAAGGTTAGTCCACAAAACATATGCATTAACCGCTGCTATGTCAACAATGTTCATAAATAATACGGCTGGCCACCTTTTTGATTGCCTGTTGCATGTGTATTCGGCCACCATTTTATCAAGAGTATCCACAGCCCCCTTTGTGGCATTGTAATGGCATATTATCTCTGGTTTTTTGTGCGGTTCATCCGAAATTTCTTTGTCACGATGTTCTGACGACAGAAGAATAACACTTTTGTTTTTTTTTGGTACATAAGATACTAACGTCATTTCTGACTGGAAACCAAAAAGTGACGAGCAAACTGGTCGATTGGGAGATGGCAAAAATTGTAAAGGAACAAAAGACTTATTCTTTCTCAGAGTTCCGCATATAGTTAGGTTTTTATCTAGCAATTGTTCAGCTAAATCCAATGACGTAAAAAAATTGTCTGTTGTAATTCCATGCCCGGGAGGCAAAATCGAAACTAAATCCATAACGACTCTTTTTCCTTGATCACGTTCGGGAGCGTTGCCTGTCTTTCCCAGATAAACTTGAAGGTTTTTGCAGTAAGCTGTATCGACATCGGCAAGAATCCAAATTTTTATTCCATATTTTGCTGGTTTGCTCTTCATGTAAACCCTAAAGGACATCTTCCACGAAATGGCACTAACTGTTCATCAACTGTTAGATATGAACCTGGGTTATAATGATTTTTGCAGTTACCAGCAAACAAATCAAACACATTCCGAATTGGTGCCATCCTATCCGATTGTCTGCGTTCTTGTCTGGTATCCATGTTATCAAACCTCATTTTACTCGAAATTTGAGTGAATCTGTTTCTTGACATTGTTGCCGAATAAATTGACCGTTTGAAAGAAAAGTCGTCATTCCACAACATCCTCACAGGTTCACGATTACCCTTGCAGGCTCCAGAACATACCAATAAACCTATAAACGCATATATTTCTATGTCGTCAACATCTTTCCAATTGTTTTCGGAATTTTCCAATTCTCTTGAACCTTTTTGATTCGTAAATTCCACAATCATATTTACAATATTAGAGGAAATAAATAATTTGAAAATTTCAACAATGCTATTGGTCTTGGACGCTTGACGTGATACTCCTGGTGGACATTTAATTACATTTTTTGACCGTGTCCGTTTTCTTATTAGAGGGTTTTTTAGCCAAAAAGTTTGGTCTTTGCTAAACCACATATCTTCGATATCCATTTCCATAAATTCTTCATTATCCTCAGAATTACCATCGATCTCATCTCGTTCTTCACTAATCTCCTCCAGGTTGTCTTCCGTTTCAGAAACATCATTATCCTAACATTCGTCAACGAAATTGAATTCTTCATCTAAAAGTAATAAAATAAAAAACCATTGAAATTGGAACTTTGATTATATATAGTACCTGAATTTCGGACTTGAGTTTGAGCGAATTCCACAATCTTCCTTGTGCGGGATGATACAGCTATATTAGTTGTCTTACTCATCGTAAACTTATTGAACAAACAATCTGTCAATACATACAACTTCAACACAACTGTTTGCTATGCACTTTGTATGCATCCATTATATACCTCTACCACCCCAATGGAAAATTTGAAGGAATTAAATTAGATAATTACATAAATACGTTTACCATATTTATGCTCATTACTGTCATTGAATAGCATTTTTTTTGTAAACATAAATATTAGCTAATGATATATGACAATAGACAATTGAACACGAAAATAACTTAGGTAAATAGAAATCTAATCCATTCATTAGTTTAGCAATAATCCTAATACTCTAGTCGTTAAAAAACAAACGGTCATTATTATTAGACAAAGCAATTTCAAATAGTTTTGTAAGACACATAATACCACCGGGGTGATTTTTCACCCCACGTGCATTTTAAGAAGTAAATGAATAATAATGTTATGATCTTTTGGATATTTATTTTTTTAATTTATATTAAACTGAATACTTTGATTAACAATGTAACTCAATATGATAAAGATATTTTAATCGTAACATTGAAATATAAACAAAATAGACCGCTGGGGTGAGTTTTCACCCCACCTGAGTTAGGAAGGTTAAATGACTTAAAATGAACTTCAGTAACCACACAATTTTCAATCCTGTCACTGTCGCCATATGTTCAAAAAACTTAATTTCATTATTAATCATTTTAAGTTTATTATAATTAGTATAAATTTATTTCGAACTTTTTATAAAAATAATGTCAATCAATCTATATAATTTTTACAACATTACCTAGAGAACAACTTTTTTTGACTAATAGTAACTTGATAGAATTTAGAACAGGTACCAATTTGAATTAATATCTCCATTTGATGTCTGTATATTATTTATTACAAACTTAAATCCAAAAACCTATTAGAAACAAATAACTTACAAATGTGTGATAAATTAATGCTAAGGCAGAATTACACAACAGTTTAAAATTTAAAAAATTGCAATTTTTGAAAAAAGTTTGAAATGTTCCAATATTGATTTGTAAATTTGATGATTTTAAACAGATTTATCGAGTTGCAAACCGAGTTTCGTGTTTCTATACAGAGTCCGGCACATCGAGCGTGCATTAAAAGTATACCTATGGAGAAATAATTCGATTCATTTTCTGAAAATAGTGCTGCGCCTGTTTTCGACATCACTGAACTCAGACAAAATATTTTCGTACATTCAGCACTTCGGTTGTACCGGAGGTAGCTATCCACTTTCCTATTTCAAATGGAACATGCTATTTTTTATTTCATTTTCAGATTCTACATAAAATTTAAAAATAAAATCATGTTGAATTGTTATTCTTTAAGATAATATCAATATTTTAGTTCCTAATTTGTTGTGACAATTGTCGATATGTTACAGTAACTCACATAAACCAAAAATTTCACGAACTGTTGAATAAACGCGATTTAATTCATTCAATCATCAAGGAAAAGTTCATCTACCGAAAGCACTTTGTACATTCTATTAAAGTAATTCATAGTTACGTTTGCAATTGTGCTTTCAATAATGTTATCTAAATCTTTTTAGATCCTGAATGTTTTCATTAATCATTGCATTTGCAGATACGGTAAGAGCTTCGTCATCTCCAAACAATTTATAAAAATATAATTTCAGTTCCTTGATATCCCCTCTTAGTTTCAATTTTGTCTATGTTTATATGCTGCTTGTTGTTCTTTGTATAATAACTTCCATACCATTCTAGGGAGGTGGTTATATTGACTAAAATTAACGTAAAGTAAAATTGAAGAAATATTGATTGGGTAATTACTAGCATCAGAGGTTAAAGATCCTTCCGCTTCAATATCAAAACTTAAAATCTTTCCTTTTAATTTATATTTTGATTTGGCAGTAACACTGGGAATATATACCTGTCCAGAAAACCTTAAATTTTCTAGATCCGAAATGAGTTATAATTCCATTGACCAAATTTTCAAAAACGCAATTAACTAATCTACGTGTATTTTAACCGCGGATCCATCAGTATCTAACGATATTGTTTCAATTTGTAGAGGATCTAGAACTGGTAAATCCATTTCTGGTATTGATTCGTGTCCATGTTTTATTATCTCATTTATACTCATCAACATGCATTTTCCCAGAACAGGATCGTTTTTATGACACAACTTGACGTAAGATGCTAAAATTCTATAAATATTTGAGATTTTTGTTAAGTCTATACTTACGTACGTTGCTCGAATACACGAGAAGCATGGATAATTGCAATTATTAATATATTTAATAACATGATTGTGTAAAGAAGTGCTACCACACATATAAAAACACAACTTCTGTGAAAGAAGAAATATATGGGTGCAACCCCATCCCATCTCAGCATAATAATTTAATTAAAATACGCATTTTAACTTAAAGTAATTAATATCATGTTTGTGTTATAATTATTAATTAAAGTTTTGCGTAAATTGCTTTGTTTGTACAAAAAATTATTACACAATTATGCAATATGCAGGCTTTGTTTTAATTATATGGGATGTTGAAATATTTTTTAAAAAACGTTTTTTGTTAATATGAGTAACTAGAAGACGCAAATTAGTATGACCATTGATTATAAGTGTTACGACCTTGATTTATTATGTCAAGCTAAACATATGACGGAGGAAACTATTTTAGTTAATTTACTTCTTCGATAATTAGTGGATGTAGTTCCATAGAGCAAGATGCTACCAAATAAAACTCTGGATCAATATAACAGACAAATTTATAACAACACATGTAGATTCACAAATAGTGACACGATTAAGTCTAACAATTACTTCACAAACACATAATATAATGCAGCGTTTAGAATAAATGGCGGGATACTGTCTCCGCCCTGGATTTAAATGGAATTATGAAAATTAATTCCCTTATGATTCGAAAATGTATTATTTATTGACGTATGTTTTTCTATCAATAAAAAAATACCGAGGCTGTATAGTAACAATATTGAAATGCCGAAGCGTCCGAAATGTGTTCCGAACAATAAGTATGACGTTGAAACTTAGAGACCGTTTTATACCATTTCAAACAAAATATTTGTATCATTTTACTTGTGGCGTGCACAGTGGTAACACCCAAGGTTCAATAAAAAATATATAGTAACTTCCAAATTGTTTTTCAGCATCTATTATAAGTTTAGTACATTTTTGAGTTTTGGTTTTTATGTTTTTTCAAAATATAGCATATGTAGCGTACTTATTTCTTGTTATTTTTCAAAACAGTACAGTAGTAAATGATTATAAATAATTTTATTTTTTTATATTTATGAAAAGAGTTAATCTGACGAAAAAACCCTAGAGATGAATTTTGCATGGTAATTTTTCCTTTTAATGATTCCTTCTCTACTAAATTTTGACTCCTCGGTCCAAATAATTTTTTCAAAAAATTTGGGTCTTCCTGCGTTTTCAATAAAATGCTTTCACAAAATGCTACACGACGTATTTCGTCACCTGGGCGGAAAGCTTGTAGTTTTATAATAGAAAAAGCATGCATTTACGTTGTGCCAAAATTCTCTGTATCGACGAGTAGGACAGTCCCAAATCTTCAGACGCAGCTTTGATCGATGCATGTGGATTTGCATTAAAATATGCGAATACATTTATTTCGTTGTCTTCATCACCGGTGACTACCTTGGGGCGTGTTGTAGTACATTGAATTCCAAATTGTTTAAAATTTGCTTCTATTCTCTTAAACATAGTTTTATTTAGAGGTCGCAAGTGCGAATATCTCTCGTTAAACAAACGGCAAAGTTCTTTCAATAATTTTGTAACATTCTCCATGAATAAAATAGTTATTTATGTAACAAGGACAAAAAAGCGCACTTTTATGTACGAGACTGAATTTGCTGGCCGAGGCAAGCAAACAGGCGAGGTTATTAAAAGCACTTTTTTCCGAAGTACATATTAATTTTTTTCGTTGACCTTAAATTAATTAATTTTCTATTTATTACCGTTTACTGAAAACAAAATGTTTAGTAATTTTAAACAAATTTTACGTTTGTTCTGATTTTACTGTACCTAATGTTCACTTCACCGTTCAGTATTGTAACATTTGTGTCAAAAATTTATTAAAGGAAATAAAAGCTTTCCGCGTTCGAATATTGTACCGATAAAGCATTTGTTTACAACAATCACATAATTTTTATAAGAGCACTTGATTATGATAGGTAATAGGTAAAACATGTACTTTTTATAATTTATTAAAATAATAAATATTACATTTAGGTAGTGTTATTTTGAAGTATATTTAAAAATGTAGTTATAGTTGGAAGCCTACCTCAAAATTAATGCATTTCTTTAATTGTTTATGATCAAAGATGTAATGAAGTTTCTCCTATTAAACACATTAAAGTCGATTCTTACTAATTGGACATATAATAGTTATAAGACTGAGTTTGTACCGTGGTCAGACTTATAATCATTTTATATTCAATAAAAATATTGCCTGACCGTAACAAAGTATGCAAACGTAGTTTTTTGATTCACTCCGAAAATGTTTCAAAAAATTTAATAATCTTCTTTCAGCTTATTGAAAACTGTGAAATTCACCTTGTTTTTGTGTACGAATAAATCTTGAACCCAGTAATGTTGATGGCTTATATGATTCTATTTTTGTTTTTTCCTGCGACAGAATCAATATTCAAATGATTTTTCACAAGTATTACTTATTTACATCAATCAAATACAGTAATAGACAGGTACCCATAATTAACTCACTTCTACTGTAAGTTTTTGTATTTTATGATCGTGAAAATTTTGTATCGGAACTCCGCTTCTGTATCAAAATGTTACCTAATAAAATTGTCTAAAGCAATCTGAAGTCGTATGAATTCTGTCTTACCTTATAAATGAATAACTTTAAAGAAGTTAAAGTGTTACATATTGAAAACAATGTATCAAGTATTGAGAGATTACAACCAGGTCTTCTATATGCTTCGCACATTGTAGAAACTATAAACAATTTATTAATATCATTTCAAAGCACTTAAAAATCATTTACTTGTAATTTGAACAACAAATTGTTTTTGTTCAAAGTTGTGTGGGATTGAGAAATTGAGGTTATAAATGGAACTAAACAAACAATATTCTGCAGTATCTAAAATGTTTCAGTATGTACCTAAAGTACTGTAATATCCTATGTAGTCACTAAATTCATCCTTTAAAAATGGGTTTTCATACTGGTTACTTCGACTTTATTTAATTTGACATAAAATAATAATTGACATTGACAGATGTTTGTGCGGACGAAAAGTGTTTGCGGACGAAAAGTGTTTGCGGACGAAAAGTATTACAGTTAAAAAAGTGTTACTTTATGATTATCCAGGGAGTACGTAAAACTCAATTTTATAATGAGGTCGACGGAAAATAAATTTAGTATGTCTTCATTCGAATATTCTTGGTGGATTTCCATATCTTGTATAATGTGTCACGTCGACGTTTACAAGTTTGATAAATAAGGCACATTGTTTTAATTTCCACAGGCCACTAGTCAGAAATTATTTAATAAAATATGGAAATTTTATGTGTCGAATGTAAATACATCCATAGCAGGAAAATGGTAACAGATAGGTATAGGAAACTCTTATGAAGATTGAAAGACCACTTAATTCTCCATCACATACAGCTACATGATACAGGGTGTTCCATTTAAGAAAATTGCCTTTTTGGCAGTTGAAGTTAGTCAGATTTAGCCAAACATTTTGAACACCCTGTAAATAACGAGATGTCAAATTACACATCATTTAAAAACTTAACAGTCCTTCTAAGTATAGCCCAAATTTTGTTACTATAACTTTCTTTTTTAATCACTGACAAGCGTTTGAAAACAATACTAGTAGTTATATGATGCCGATCCTGGACCACATTGGAAGTGGTCTAGGATCGGCATCATGGTTTCGGGGAAGATCGGGGCCGATCGTGGGGCAGATCGTGTGGTCTAGAATCGGCATCATGGTTTCGGGGAAGATCGAAGGGAAACATCAAGAAATTCCGTTGTTCTAATTTGTTTGGTCTAAAAGCGGCAGCATAATGTCGGGTATGATCGGAGGAAAAAACTCGAAGCTTGTGTTTCGGGTTTAGTAATCAGAGATTTGCGTTTATTTTTTTGTATATAAATGTGTTTGTGCTAAATGTGTAAATATCGTTTGTCTAACGCTGAGGAAAAAAATAATTTAAATTCTTGTTTTACATTTACTTAAAGTATATACATAGATTGAACTTCCTATAATATCGTTTTTGTATTTATGCAATATTGTTATTATTTATCCAGCTGTTGTGCGTTGAATCAAAACCTAGCCATTTTACAAACAATTTAGTCCCTCTTCTTCTTAAAACTTTTTTCAACTAAGTAAATATCTCTGTGTTTAACCTTTTGGAGTTCCATTTCATAAAATCCTCCTAAAATATTTTCATTTTTTATGTCTTTTAATAAATATGTAGTTGGGTTAGTTAATTTAATTTTTCTAATTATAAAAATTTCATTAGACCAATTAGGTGTATAGCCTTTTTCAAATTCTTTTCTATGTTTGCTAATTCTAACATGATCTCCAACTGAAAATTTGTTATGTTTACTTGCTATTTTTACGTGTGAGAATACAGATTTTAAAATCCTTTTTCATTCGTTTTGTTAACCATTGATGGTTTCATTCGAATAGTTCGATGAAAAGTGTTATTATATTGCTTCGTAATATCATCCAATATGTTTATCCATTTATAATTACCATGTAAGCTAAACTGTTTCCACATGGTGTTTTTCAAAGTGCGATTAACACGTTCAACTATAGATGCTTTTTGGTGCTGAATGTACTATAATGATTAATTTTATACTTTTTCATTAAATTTTGAAATGCATTATTGTAGAATTCCAATCCTTCATCAGTTTGTAAGTTTTTTGGTGTATACTTTAAATGTGATAAAATTTTTTCCATTGCAATTGTTACATGTTTCGCATTTTTAATTTTAACGGAACCGTCCAAACATATTTTGAAAAACAGTCAATTACAACGAGAATGTATTTAAACTGGTTGTTTTGTTTTGCATACGAAACCATATCTACTAGATCAGCTTGTAATGTTTCATTAATACCTTTTATTATAACTCGACGTCTTTTAAAATTGATTCTTGCTGGTTTGTGTAATTCTGACACTATATCTGCTTTTACAGAAGATGGAATATATTTTTTTGTTGACTTCTTTCGAACCATTTTTATAATGACTTGGTTTCAATGTTGATTGGACACTTAACTACTATTTCAGCAAATAATTTATTAAATCTGTTTTGCTGGTTGTTTAGCTCAAAAGATATAACATCTCCTATTTTAAGTGAGCAATTAATAGCCTCACCGCTTGTATAAGATTTTCCATTTATATTTAATACAACATTATCCATGTTTATAAACACTTTTTCAATTACACCCATTTTTAATGGAAACAGATATGCGGTTTTGTCCGAAGGTAATAAAACTTACGCTCTATAACTCTACTTGATTGAAATGATAGAATATGACTATAAAACATGTTATAAAAAACCTTATGTGAATCACTTTTCATATTGTCAATCGATGTTTGAGTATGTTTTATTATATGACGACCAAATTTGTCTAAAGTCATTTTCTTAATAAATTATATTCGCTTCTCGTAATTCTTCTAGGATAGAAACTATTTCGTTTGTGTGACTTGTATGGCCTGCCGTTTGAGACGCTACTAACAATCTCAATCTATCAACTAATTCATTTACATCATCCCAGTAAATATAATCAATATGATGATTGTTTACTTCTTTAAACAATCCTTTACCTAAAGTCTTTTTAATCTCTTTGGTGTTTCGAAATAGCTCGGTTGATTAAAATACAAAGGACCAATGATGGATTTATATTTTTCTGATCTTGTTCCTAGTATTTTACCATTAGGATCAAAATTACTTCTGCAAGCATTACTAATATCTAGAATTTCTTTATATTTATACAAATCGTCTTGAGTATAAGCTGTAGGAGTACTTTTAAACAATAATTCATACAACCCTGACGACGCTTTATAAAAATGGTCATTTACTTTTATATCAGATCCAACAAATTCTACTACAGATGTTCCTATATAAAACTTTTCTTGAAAGCTATCATGTCGTATACCGGTTCTATGATCAAATTGTCGTTTTTTATCGTGAATCATAGCGTCTATATATTGTCTAGGCAGTTCATCGAACGTTGCTAAGTATTCATCATAAACGTTAGTATCGAGAATTTCTTGTAAATTTTGTTTGCTTTCTTCAACTGAATGTTGAATTAAATCATCCAAGTCGTAGTCGTCCGCAACATGTACTGGTTCTGAAATAAAAATTTCTTCTTGATCATTTTTTAGGTCTGTAGTTGGCACAGAATTTTTATTAAAAATATTTTGATCTTCAAATTTATCCATTTTATCATTTTTTTAATGCTTCAATTTTTTTCCTAAGATTTGAAAATTTTGCGTTGAAAACATTATCATTTTTTTTATTAAAAGTATGAATTGGTGTTGATTCAAACATAGAATGTTTTCTTTGTGATTTTGAATTTGCTTCATCATTTTTATTTGCTTGTAATTGGTCAGATATTGTTTCCAATCGTTTTGTAATAGGAAAAACGTCTTTTCCTGTGTAACTTCATTCTGTTTCAGTAATTCCAACTTTCGTTTTACTTCTTCTCTCTTTTTATTAAACTTTTAGTTAGTTCAACTTCATTTGACAAAGTATTGTTTGAATTCATCATGTAAGCAACTAGACATACGCTTATTACTTAACTATTTATCGAATTACTAGCCTACTTCTTATATATATACCGTAAGTAAATGAAACCGTTAGTTAACCAAACGATTTGAAAATAAAGATAAACGACTGATAGACCACATATGTGTTGTTTTATGGAAGTTTAACAGTCTTATCAGTTAATTATGCAATTTCCAAGACAGTTTGCAAACAAACCACCTTTAATCTAGTTATATTTTGATCAGGTTTGCATATACAAATTATTACACTTAACATGAAATAGGTTGAATAAAACAGTCAAATCCTTTTCTGTATCTACCAAAATTAATATCTCTTTCTTTATCAATAACCAAAAATCCATAATTTTCATCCCAACATAATGAACACATCTTCTTAAATTCGTCGAAAGTTAAATCAGTGCTAACGTTATCATCATAAATATGACGTAAATTTAACGAATCTTGTTTAAACAATATTATGAAGTTAGCGTTATCTCTGATTAATTGTTTTGGAATGCGGCTGTATGTTTGACATAAATAAAAACAATCTATATTATTGTGTCGACCCATGCTAAAGTATTCTCTCATTAAATTTTGTTTATCACACGCTACATCATCAAAAATAAATACAGAATTTGATTTTGCTTTCGATGGCGATGGTATGTTACTTTCTAAACTATTAAATGCAAAATAATTTATGCCTTCAATAGATGTTAATAAACTTTTCAAGTATTGATATTTTGCTTGAAAAAGAGATTTAGAATAAACGTAAACGGTTTTAAAACGCAATCCATTGATATGTTCAAGTAAGCTAAGCATTACGTTAGTTTTCCCGCAATTTGATGGCCCCACAATAAGACCACGAACGGTTGATGGTAATAACTCCCCATGTCTTTTATTAACTTTATTATTTTGTATATCATTATTTGACACCGTTAGTACAATTGGCTGTTGCACAATTCGCATTTTAATTAAAACTAATTATGATGGAGGTTTCAATCCTATAAATAGACAAATTTTTCAATGTCATAATTAGTACCTATTTAGCGGTTTACAATAATCCTATATATGTTAATTCGAGACTCAGTCATTATTAAATCACGTAACAGAAAAATCTATCATAAATATAAAGGTAGAAGCCTTCTTAATTCAGTTATCGATAAAATACCTTTCGAACTTCACATACCAGGATATAATTTCTGTGGACCGGGAACAAAATTAGTGGATCGACTTCAAAGAGGAGACCAAGCTGTTAATCAATTAGACGAAGCTTGTAAAGAACACGATATAGCTTATCATAATAACAAAAACATTGAAAACAGACATAGATCAGATAGACGTCTATTACAAAAAAGCCAAGTATATATTGTACTCTACTGATTCATCGTTAAAAGAGAAAGTAACAGCTTTAGGTGTAATATCTGCCATGAAAGCAAAAATAAAACTAGGAATGGGTTGTTTACCTAGTAAGAAGAGGTTATTGGCAAAAAAAAAAGATTAAAAAGACATCTGGAAAGGGATTAAAATTTAATGATCTAATTAGAATTGCACGATCTGCATTAAAAGAAAAAAATTTGTAAATGTTATAGATGCTACTAAAACTGCAGTAAATTCTTTAAAATTTCTAAAAATCGGAAAAAATAAAACCCGCTCGTATAATTCCGGTGCCAAAGATTGGCGGATTTTACCGTTAATTCCAATTTTGCTGCTCTTGGTGCATTAGGATCGTTAAGTGGAGGAGCAGCAGCTATCGCAAAAGCAGTAAATGCGGCTAAAAGTGCTAAAGAAGGACTTAAGGAAAACCAGAGGCATAATCAAACTATGGAAGCTATAGCATTAAATAAATCTGGAAGTGGTTTATACTTGCAACCATATAAAAAGGATTTGGTCTTTTTTAGAACCACGAAATCTACAAAACAAAATTGGATAAATCTTCCAACACGAGCATTGACTAATATAGATCTAATCAAGTATGCAAAAAGTTGAACATAAAATACTTTCGGGGAGTTTTTATGAAAGATGGATTACCAAAATTAGTGAAAGTAAATGAATGTGGTATATTAAATTTAGATAATCAAAAGGAGAAGGAACACATTGGACAGCTTATAAAAAATTGGCAAACGTGCAGTGTACTTTGATAGCTTTGGAAATTTGCAACCTCCATTAGAATTAAATGAATACTTAAAAGTGGTGGTCCTTGCAGCATAACTTATAATCATAAGAATTTTCAATCGTATGATAGTTATAATTGTGGACATTTATGTTTAAAGTTTTTGTACAATTATAATAACAACGGGCTTCTCGGTAGATCACATAGATAGGTGATGGCTTTGCAACCGAGAAGACTCGGGTTCAAATCTCTATACCAATAAAATTCAAAATTTGGTATTGAAACTTGAACTCCACCTAGTAGGACAAATTAAACTTAAGAACGTTTGATTATTATATATTCTAATCAAATTTCACTTAGAAGTTAGGTTAAGCAACACTTAGTTACAAGTAGCATGTGTTCCACATTTACTCTGACGGGAACAAATTCTGTTCTTTCCAGTAAGTATTATCCACCGATCACATTAGATGATGACAATTACGGTTTGGGTTTGATAAACTTAGAAACGTTCAATACAATTCCCAACGTAGACAACACTAATAACAAATTTTATTTTGTACTTCAGAATGGTAAAATGTCTTGTATCGAAATTCCTGAAGGTTCTTATGAGATTGATGATATTAATAATTATTTAAACAAGAGTCTTACAAAGTATGTAATATCGGAAAATATGAATATAGATGAACCCTTACCTTTGCCAGTAATATTAATAAAAGGAAATAACAATACTTTACGATCCGAAATTAAATGCACGTTGGATATCGATTTTTCCAAAGAAGGTTCAATACGGGATTTATTAGGTTTTAAATCTAGAATTTTAAAAGCAAACATAAGAAACATATCAGATTTTCCTTGTAAAATTTTCAAATTAAATGCACTGTGCGTAGAATGCAATATTGTCTCCAGTTCATTCAGAAACGGTGAGCCAGTGCATGTGATTCATGAATTTTTTCCATCGGTCCCACCTGGATATAAAATTATTGAAACTCCTTCAAACGTGATTTATTTACCAATTAACACTAAACAAATAGATGAGATTACTATAAAAATAACTGATCAAGATCAAAATTTAGTCAATTTTAGAGGGGAAGTGATAACGGTGAGACTGCATCTTCGAAACTATAATAAATCAGTGTGATGGGAATTGTTTTTAATGAAAACAAAAACGGGAGTAAACATACAAATATTCCAAATACACTAAACAGTTATATAAAGCCCACAAATAAATCTAAATTTATCAGTCGGTCTACTAGAATCAATCAATTAACACTGCAAAATAAAAAATTTTTGGAATCAATAGGAGTTCGAGTAAGAAAGCAGAAATGAATTTTGAAACTATAAACGTAAATGAAACACCACTTTTTGATAATACAATTGTCTACGCCGAAAAACGAAGTCATCCACCTTATGCTTCAAGTTCCTTCAATAATAATGATGAAATCAGAATCCCTGTACAACAACAAGACATATACACGGTACCTTGGTATAGTTCTTTACATATTCAAGGAAAAGTAGAAGGATATAACGATAAAAATGAAAAAATTGAAACACCTCTAATTAATTTTGTTAATATGGGCATTTTATTCCTGTTTGATGAAATTCGTCTAGAAGTTGCTGGAGAAATTATAGACCGTGTTAGAAATCCTGGAATTGTGTCTGTTTTAAAAGGCTACGCGTCTTACAATCAAGGGGAAAGCAGAGCTCTTGAAAACGGTGGTTGGTTTCAAAAGGTAATTCAACATTAATGGACAGAGCAACTGGTAGTTTTGAAGCTGTTGTACCTCTTCATATGATTTTAGGATTATGTGAAGATTTTAAAAGAATAGTAATTAACTGCAGACAAGAATTGGTAATGCTTCGCAGTAGTACAGACAATAATGCTTTAGTATTAGATGATAAAACAAAATCAGTTAAAGTTCAACTACATAAGATAATATGGCGCGTTCCACATGTATCTGTCTCTATTAAAGAACAATTAAAATTGTTAGATATTGTTAAAAGCGCTAGAGATTTATATATTCCATTTAGAAGTAGAGAATTACATGAATATCCTGTATTGCCACAGACACAAAACCATACCTGGGCTATTAAGACTTCTGTAGAAAAACCTCAATGTATAATTTTTGGTTTTCAAACTGATAGAAAAAATAATACCACTAAAGATTGCAGTCGCTTCGATCATTGTAACTTAACTAATATTAAGGTTTTTCTCAATGATACCGCATATCCTTATGATAATCTTAATTTAAATTTTGGAAAAGATCAGTACGCACTGTTATATGAAATGTTTGCCGGATTTCAACCTTCATTTCTTTACAAAACAAGCGAACCTATATTTACACCAGAGGAATTTAAAACATATGCTCCTATTGTAGTTATAGATTGTTCTAAACAAAAAGAAGAACTCAAAAAGGTCCTGTGGATATAAAAGTTGAATTTGAAACAAATGTAAATATACCTGATAAAACAACAGCATATTGTTTAATACTTCATGACAGAATTGTTAAATATGTTCCCATAAGAAATGTTATATCATTAGTATAGTAACTGTGCATATGTTAAATTTTGTATTTGTTGTATAGTATTCTAGGGTTTAAAATAAAACAAAATAACCAAATTTCTTTATTTTTATTTACTTGAAATTAACATTAATAATGATAAAGTCTCCTCATAATCCTTCATGACCGAGGAAGGCCATCTTCCAGAATCCGGACCACAAGTCCAACCCAATATCGCTTCGGGAATTTGTTTTCCTTTCTCGATGTTTTCTCGTATCCATAACAATATATCAGAATGTTCTTGATTTTCTAGAGAATTGAATTTAAAGGGTATGTTTTTACAGATAAGTGCTGTAATAATTTTTTTAAAATCTTACTGTCGGCCAAATACGCCGACTTACAAATAAATTCATTTATGCATGATTTAATATCTTTATGGTTTCTAATAATATTATTAATTGGGTAGTCTGTCATACAAACATTATTAATATTAAATCCAGACAGTAGCTTCATAATATATAATTTGTGTGACATATTGCGTTCCAAACTATGAAATTCCAAAATTTCATCAAGTTTCTTTAAATTTATCCACTCATACTGCTCTGTTTTGCAAATATTTATAATATTGTTAACATAATTATCTAAACTTCTCCTCTTATCTAAAAGTAAACATATGTTTGAAATAGTTAAGTGTCTTCCATGTGATGCTGTAAAATACATGATATCGTTTGGAACAACAAAGTCTTCTTTGTTTATTAAATACACAAAAGCTTTCTTTGCAGAATTTGTGATACTGGAGCGGACTGCATTCTTAAGATGTTCTTCATAAATTTTTTCTTTTGCTTCTTGTGCTTCTAACTCAATTTTAAACATTGTATCTATTGTTTTGTAGAAACTTGATTACAATGTACACTCTAGAATTATAATACACATCATAACATACGCGCTATGATTTTATAATTGTGCCCCCACCAAACACATTATTTGCATTCATGATATAGATATCCCCATGGTCTTGTATCGCTGCTATTGAAAATGAGTACACGTTTATCATCATAAGGACTAAGAACAATTTTGTTTTGTTTAATTGAAAACACGTTGTGTTGTTTAGATTTAATAAGACGTTGAAGAGTTTCAAAAAGTTTTTTATTAAACAAACATTTTTTGTAATCCTCGAAAGTTATGGATTTGATAGATGATTTTTTACAACCCTTTGATTTTTTTATTAACTTTGTAGTAGTTCCCTCTTCAATAATATAAGAATACATCTTTGATCTAAGTCCTACAAATTCGAGCATTAGTTTTCCATTATTTTCATCCTTCATTAATCCCGGTTGTTTTTGTGTTTTTTGTTCTATTTGATAAACATTGTTAGTATCATAGTCAGAAGTATCAAAACGATAACTGTCTTGTTTAATATATTTATAAATGTCTATATTTTTAAAACTATAAATTAAACTGTCAGTATCCGTATATAATAATTTTGTGTTTTGCCCAAACGTTTTTAAAATATAGTCGTAATGAAATTCATAAAGAAAATTTTTGAAACATCTAATATGCTAAATCCCACATAAATGGGTTTGTTGATACAAATTTCCAATTTATTCATTTCAACAATTAACATATCTTCATCAAATACAACCGAGCTATGAAAATTTGGTTTTGAAATAAGAGACCGCACCCCCCATTGTCCATCCCATTTCGTTACTAAACGGATATCTCTATGTTTTCTAACATTTTCCATGCATTTTCCATATATAGCATTTATCATTAACTTAAAAAAATCCTTTTCAAAGTCATTTTTAGATTGTTGTCGCAATTTTGTATTCAAATCTATGTATTCCTTTAACCATGGAGACTGACTAAATTTAAGTACTCTATGAACTTTTGTAAGTTGCATTCCTAGTCTTAAATACATTTTTAAGTTCCTGTAGTGAAGGATATATTGTTTTTTTGGAAATAAGGTTAATAATAACTTTTTATCTTAGTTTTTGAGTTTGGAGGGATCATATGTTCCGGAGCTAGTGGTAAATCACTATGTAAATTATGTAATTGTATCGGATACTCTAAATCACATTCTAATATATATCCAAAAGCAAAATCATCTGGGGTATTTAAAATGTCTTGAATATTAAAGTTATTCATAAATATAAAATTTCCATAAGGAAGGTATTGAGACATGGCTGCTCCATATAAGTTATTAACATCAAAATACATTAAATATGTACTATCTTTATTCATATCAAATTTCTCTTGCATGTATTTATTATTTGCTTTTGCATACCTATTAGAACATTGTGAAACACCTCCTCGAATTCCTTTCTCAATAAACATAACGGTATCGACATCAGTAAGAAGTTCTAACGAAACTTTTGTAGTCTTTAGCATAGCATCAAAAGTTAATCCCGGTGCAGTATAATAATGTAAAGGGTCTAAGGTATACGTGTTTAAACACGTTTCTCGAAAAGCTTCAAATACATCAGCTAGTAGAAGTACATCAGTTTTAAATATAAATCAGAATATTCACCTAGATTTTGGATTCCAAAAGTTTTCCAAACATTTACAGCATGATTATAATCTTCATTACTTATGTTTTCATCAAGCAATTGAGAATAAAATTCTTCTTTAGGTGGTAAATAATTTTCTTCTAGTTTTGCCCATGAATCTATATAGTCATAAGGAAACACACCTTTTTATTTAATAAATTAAATTCTTCTAAACTTTTACAATAAGCTTTAACAATGTTTTTACGATCATTTTGTAAATTAGAAGAAAGTTTATCTAAACTTTGTGACATAAAACGAAATGAATCTATAAACCTAAGCGAAATACTAATATTAGGTATAGACTTGCTAAATGAAATATACTTTTCTTTATTTATTGGTAATAATTTAATGCTTCCTTCAAACAATGTAGATAATTTTCTAATAATGAAATGTGCATCATAGCCACTTAAATTGTGAAATACTACCGGAATACAATGCTCATCTTTAAAATTTAAGTTACACCCTTGATGAGCAACTCCTCTAAATTTTCCATTTTGATGATTGTGATCTCGAACCTTAATTTGCTTATCTTTAAACGGTTTTTTACAAATATGACACACATCAGAAGTTAAAAATTGTTGATTTTGTTGTGGATTGAGATTTTCCATTGGAACAATCGTTTTAAGTTGTTCATGGCACATGTGACTTATGTCTTTTAATTCCCATACAAACCAATCGATGCAATCAATTCCTCGGTGCATATTAAACTTGGAAAAAGAATCATCATAAGAGCATTTTAAATAATAAGCTATACTAAATGGTATATGTTTTTGGTATGGTGTACTTTTATTTTTAGCTTCGTTATCATTACATTTCTCTAAAATACATTCTAAATCAGCATAAATAACAAACGGTACCTTCTCTTGAAAACGATAATTTTTAAATGATAAGAATTTATCCTTTTGTTTTGGTAACGTAATGGAACACTCGTTTGAATTAATACAATACTTTTTATGTTTTTCGAGAATATCCTGAGTTGTAAAATAATTTAAACATCGTTCACAAATAAAAATCTTATGCTTATGAGATGACACTTGGTTTGACAAAAGAGCAGATAAATTTTTAATCCAAGTAAAATGGAAGCAAAGGTGTAAGTCAGATAACTCATTTACACTTGCTTCGCTTAAGGGAAGCATAAGGAGATTTATAATTTTAACATTACTTTTATTAACAGGACTAAGCGAACAAGGTAAAATTTTATTATTTTCAATACTGAACAAATTAATAGACAAATTGTTAAGCTTCTCAAAAGTTCTTATATCTTTTATTGTTATGGGAAAAGTTATACCATCACAATTTAAAACATCATGAAAATGTGGGTACGAAGACTTTCTATCGGAATGTGCGTTAACCGGATACAAAGCGGATACGATAGACCAAAGAAAGCAATAAGGATCATTGTTGTTAATGTTTATAACAGCACGTTTTTTTTGTATATAATCTGGAACCGATACATATGTTGAATAACCTATTTTAAGAGGATCGTGTTTATTAATATTTACTTTTAATCCCAAAAGCTCATACAAAGCCAATCCGCTATCTTTTTCAGAAAATTCTTCTAATTTTGCAGAAAGCTTATCAAACACATATTCCTGATACCATTGTTTCAAATTGGTTGTAGGATCTATGACATTATTCTTAGTACAAAACGTCTTTAAACTTATTTCTCCCGTTTGAGGTTTAATAAAATTAGCACTCAAAATGACATTTACTTTTAACATTGATTCTTTAACTGCTTGTTTAATTTTCAAATTAAAGCATTTGAAAGATTTTTTAAAAAAGTTAATGGATCTTTTATGTTAATACTTGATATAAATCCTGTACGAATTCTATTGTTGAAACATGATTCTACATCTTCCCAACTCACATTACACTTTTTAGGGTTAACATTTATTAAACCATTACCGGATTTTATTAGCAATTTTTTTTAGTTCATTAAGTTTCAAACGGTAACATTTTAAATATGATAAACTTGCTTCTATAGAAGAAGAAGATTCAAAAATATTTTTTTTATGTATTTCATTTTTAATAGCTTTGCGAAGTGTATTTATAGTATGATTAATATGACGTTTAAGTTTATTTACTTCATTCACAGATTTTATGTTTTCTATGTATTTTCGTAACACTACCAAGTATTGTTTGCACGTATTGCTTAGAGATTCAGTCATTGTACAAAATAATAAATGTACTATATCAAAACACCAAAGTAAATTATTGTTCCGAAATAACACGAACTAGTAATATCCCCAATCAGCGCGTATATACGAACTAAGAAAACAAAATGTAGTAGGGATAAAATTGGAAGGGAAACTTGAATATATTTGAACAATCTCTCACAAAAACCATTAACATTTCATAACTTATCTTATAAATTATTAAATATGTCAGCTACTAACTATTACAACAACAACAACCAACTAGGACAAGGTAATATAAAAAAAATGTTTGTTAGTTGTAGATTAAATTTATATTTTTGTTGTAGATATGGTGGTATGTCCGTATCATCCATTTCACGTAATGCTGCGGCACCGGCTGGCCAAACATCTATATAAATGCCATCCGGAAGAGACCCGGGCCAAACAAGAAACCGAATTTAAAAAAAAACTAGAAGAATGGGAAAGGCAAGAAGAGCAACGGCCTCCCATTCAACACAAAAAACAACAGAATGCACCTCTTCCGGAGATTGAAGAATATTGGGACGACGAAGAGCCATGTCAGCCGTTTGTGCCGCAGCTACAAAAAAATTTAATTTTAAATAAAAATGGTTTTATATTCGGAAGAAATTAATAAAAACCTTTCAAAATTATGTTTTTGTTTTAATTACCTAAACATACAAATAAGTTGAAAAATGAAACGATTAAATAAGGATATATTTTGTATGCTTTAATCAAAATTAAAATTAAGTATTGCAAATTGACATAAAGTTAATCAATCATAAATATCAGATAGCAATACATAGATAGATTGTACAAAAACAGGCTATCCATAATATAAACAACGTATATAGTTTACTTGCCCCGAAGGGGGCAAGCAAAACCCAGCCCACGCGCAGCGTGACTTTTTGGGGTTAAGGTGTCAAATTACAACCCATTTCCTGCATTTTAGAAGTGCTTTTTTAAAATTTTTGGGAAAGTCAAATTTAAATTTTAAAATGACAAATGGCAAATTTCATTAAGTATTCAACCTTTTTCTAGAATGCTAAATAAGCAAGCACAGCTTTTTCTATGGAAACTGCAAACTGCACTGATTGCAAAAAAAATGATTAATCATTTCCTTTCTTAAAGCTTTTTTTTACATAAAAGGAAGTTTATTATCATTCATTAACGTTCTTTAATCGTAAAAGATGTCAAGCAGAAGTTTATTAAGTTTAAAAAAATTCGCAAAAAATTAATGTGTTGGATAACGTTGTGCTCAATGTAAGTACTTTATTTGTTAATTCTTTCTTGTATTGAATAATTTAATTATAAATTTTTTAATGATTTATAATTTACTTATCATTGTTTAACAACTAATGCTTTTTACAGCCAAGGATGGATTTAGCACCAACTCAACCACCACCCCTAATATCTATTCCCGCTGGGTATAAAGTAAGTATTTTTTGTTATATTTATTATTTTTTAACAATTTATTTTATATAATCAGCAATTTCCCGGACCCCCGTGTGAAGATAACGGGCGGATCATTCAAATAAATCGTGAACAGGTAAATCATGCTTATTAATTTTTTGTTCATTCATTTTATTAAGAAATTGTAAATAGATTATTTATTTTTTGTTTGTTATTATTACAGTCAGTTGATTGGGATGATATATCATCAATCATTAGCTGCTCACAACCAGAGATGGAGGTTGAAATCACCCCATCAGTATTTCCAGCAGTCGGAAAAGGGAGGGGAAAAGATCTCCGAAAATTAATAAACGAAGACGTGATGGAAGCGAGCCCGGGCGACAGTGACGATGATTTTGTTGGGGTGGTGGTTCACCATGAAAAGGTGTTTATACAAAACATCAGAAGAACTTATAAAAACGTGTCCAAAGAGTATTCTGAAACTCAAAAGAATACTCTAATATAAAAATCAAAGCAAATAATCTTCGGGCGCAACTGGAGGAGTTAGAAAAAAAGAGAAAAAATAATACGCGTTAAAAGAAATAAGTGTTTATTAGATGTTAGAAAATGTAAAGAATACGGTAGAAGGTTAGGTTTTAGTTTAGATTAAGTTTATATATATATATATATTTTATTTTTATTGTAGAATTTTATACTTAATAAACAATTTAATTCTTTTTGTGTTGTTTATTTGAAGCAGGATAACTTAACATTTTAAACATTCAGTACCTAAAGAAAAAACTATAAAATACAATTTCTTTAAACCCAGTTTTATAGATACGCATGACTCCGACTTCAAACTTTTTAAGAATTTGTATTGACCCTCAATAGTAAAGTATTATACCATTTAAAACTTACATATGATTGTTTTGATAGTTAAAGGTTCAATTTTTTAAACAATTATTAAATTAATAACAACTGAATTTAACATCTTGAAAAAGTAATTTATCTTGACTAATTTGATAAGTGATCATCTTTTCTCTACAAAACAAGCATAATTTGTTTAATATGATGCAATATCAAACTAGTAAAATTTTCAATGATAAATGAGTCTATTTTAGACGTTAACTTTAAGAGTTCATTTAAAAAAACACATCGATAAATAAAAATGTTCAATTTATTGACAAAATTTTTTCTTTACAAATAGTATATATTTTTAATAAGTATATTTTTTACTCTAATTTGACATTATTTAAAGCTTTATAAACCTCATACATATTAATTTCATGTGATAATTTCTTTAATGATTTTATATATAACTTTAATCTTAACTTATAAATTTTTCTTAATTGCTTTTTCTCTTTGTTCATTCTTCAACAAATTCAATGTTTGTTGTTGGACCAACAGCTCCTTTACTAACGAGGTAGATAGTTTTTTTCGATAATTGTATTTGCCTGTTAATCCTGTTGATGTCTTCAACAGAAAACTTTGAAGTAAATCGTTGAGGAAGAGGTGTCTTAAAATCCCCACATTCTACAAGCACTTGTTCACCAAATTTACCATCAATTTTACTAAAAGATTTTACTTTAATTTTCTCCCCTATTGGTAAGCTTCTTGCACTTACATAAGGCAATAAATGAGTTGATGTGTTTAAGTCAGCGAAAAATGCCATTTCAAATTAACACTTATCTTAAAATTTACGTTTTAACAAATTGATATCAATATGAAACTAATATTATATCTTTTAAAATGCCACCTTTATATTAACCCACGTCCCCCACTTAGCCACTCGTTACTCCGATCATACCCGACATTATGCTGCCGCTTTTAGACCAAACAAATTAGAACAACGGAATTTCTTGATGTTTCCCTTCGATCTTCCCCGAAACCATGATGCCGATTCTAGACCACACGATCTGCCCCACGATCGGCCCCGATCTTCCCCGAAACCATGATGCCGATCCTAGACCACTTCCAATGTGGTCCAGGATCGGCATCATATAACTACTAATACTACAAAACCAATTTTTCTCAAAAAAATGAGAATATCTCAAAATTATTAATTTTTTTATATAGGTTATGCTACATAAAAGTAACTCAGATTTTAGCGTTGAATCCAAATATACAAAAAAAAAATATATCATTCTATTTAAAATAAGAAAGTTGGTAGCACTTCCGGTGTAACCAAAGTGCTAGAAGAGCTGAAATATTTTAATTAAATAGAACTTTTTGAGCAATCCCCTATTCTAAATTTTTAAACAAATCTTTCAACAGGAAGTCCATACACTTCTAATGAACGGATTAGCCGAATCACCCGGTATAAGATGTATAGTTTTGTGGAGCATTACTTCTTTTTAATGTTTTCCTGAACGTACCTATTATTTTTTAAGTAAAAAACACAATTTTGGCTACGTTTGGAATTGAAAATTTGTTTTAAGCCTCCGATGAGTAAGAGACCTGATATTTTGAACGTCTTCTCAATATTCATTAGTCTACATGTATGCTCAGCTTTATCAAAATTTTGAATTTTATTTATTCATCAAATATGTGTCCAAATTTTGCATCAATAATTTCATTATTAATTTCTAACAAAAATCATAAACAATATTATGTGGTTTTGTATTTATTTTTAGAGTTTTGATGTTTTTAATAAACATCACTGTTTCTCTGTTTTAATTACACTATATTATTTCAATTAGTCGAATTTTTATATGAGAACTAATGTTTCACAAAATGCAATTTGATTTCCCAAACTTTCGTTACAATCTTAATGATGTATGTTTCAGAACGCTAATTTCATTGTATTCAACGTCACTTTTTATACAAAAATTAGACAAATAGCAGCATAACTAAACAAACAAAGCAGAAATTAAAAAAATACATTGAATTTGAAAATTCATTTATTTTAGATCTTTTGTAAATCTGTAGAGGTATATCGATTGGTTCCTGAAAATTTAGCAACTCCTCTTGTTACTAATTTAACAAGGCTAAAAATTTTACTAAAAATGTTGAACCCCAATGTTCGGCGTAGACAAATTTTTGACATTATAAAGAAGGAAGATCAGAAATATGTACATTAAAAAGAATAGGCACGGAAACTGATCCCTGTGGAAGACCACTATTTAAATATCTAAATTTATTGTTTTTATCTTCAACAAAACTCTAAACTTCCGATTCGTTAACACATAAAAAACTAACTTTGCAACAAGGAATAACTTTAAATAATTTAAAAGTAAACCTTTTTTTTACACTGTATTATGTGCAGCAGTTAAGTCCAAAAAGGCAACTCCAATTTTAAGTTTTTTTTAATCCAGATTTGATATGTGTTGTTATTGCTAATACTTCAGCACAACAACTTCTACCAAAATAAAATCCTGCTTGTTCAATTGGTAATTTCTCTTCGATTAATTCTTTGAAAAATTAATTTTTCCAAAACCTTAGAAATTACACTTAGCAAACTTATTGGACCATAAGAAGTGAAGCTTGTAGGAGGTTTATTTTTTTTTAAATTAATGTTAATTAATGTGTGTTAATCTTAGTTCATTAAATGTGCTAACTATTGGTAAAAATTGCACAAATGCAGGAATAGTGAATATCCAAAAATAGTTTGATACTATTCAAGAACTGATCATTATTAGTATTAACTAATGACTACACTGATTCTGAAGACACTTCGTATAAAGTTATCTCGTATGATTGAATTTCTCTACTTCATTTCTTTATAATAGACTTGATCTATTTAACTTTGTTTCACAAAGATTAAATCAAACACATCAATTAATAATGGATGTAAGAATAATTATTTTATGTAAATCTATAATGAGATATGATCAATAAAAATTAAGAAAATATAGTTTTTAAATAACGTTATTCTAATATTTAATACTATAATTTTTATCAACAAGAAGGCTTTGAGTACTAAAATATGTACTTTTAAATTTGCATTAAAATCAGGTTGATAGATCGGTCAAAGTGGTTCATTGTATCTTTTGCATATTTTAGAAAATGTATATTGCATATTTTGCTATACCTGAGTGCATATAAAATTTTGCCATTTCTTGGTGCATATTATCCTTCCTTTAGTAATAAAATTTGGAAACATTATTAATGTATCTGTTGAAGTAATAAAACTTAAAATCATAAATAATAATTTTTATTTAAGTACACATTTTACTAGTTTTCACTGTTTGATAATTACAAAGTCTATGTATTAAAACTAATTAAAATGGTTGTAATAACAATAATAAACTGTCTTAAATTATAAATTAAGTTAACATTTGATGTCTTTAATAGAAATTTTTTTCTTTTTAATTTATTAATTTAAGTTTGTTTAGTCGACAAGAAAAAGCTCATCTGCAGGAAGCGCCGTGTAAACTCTATTAAAATATGTTATAATTGTGCTTGCAATAGTTTTTTCAATGAGATTATCTAAATCTTTCTTTAGATCTTGAATATTTTCATTAATTATTGTATTTACAGATTCGGTAAGAGCTTCGTTGTCCCCGAACAATTTATAGAAATGCAATTTTATCTCTGTGATATCCGTTTTTGTTTCAATTTTGTCAATTTTTATGTGCTTCTTGTCGTTTTTTGGTATAATAACTGCCGTACCATTCTATGCCGCTTGTTATGTTAACTAAAATTAACGTAATATAACAATGAAGGCAAAGAATTATTATTAATCGTGTAATTACTTGCATCAAATGTTAGAGATCCTTCAGCTTGGATATCAAAACTTAAAATTTTTCCATTCATTTTATATTTTGATTTGGCTGTAAGACTTGGAAAATATAATTGCCCAGAAAACTTGACATTTTCTATGTCAACCACAAGACTAGTAGTAACTGCATTGACAATATTTTCAAAAAACGCAATCAATTAAATCTATATGTATTTTAACAGCGGATCCATCAGTATCTATTGATATCGTTTCAATTTGTAGAGGATCTAGAATTGGTAAATCCATTTCTGGTATTGGTTTATGTCCATGTTTTATTATGTCATTTGCCGTATTTAATACGCATTTTCCAAGATCAGGATCATTTTACGACATAAGTTGACATACGATGCTAAAAATCAAATAATATTTCAAAATTTTTGTTATGGTTTATACTTACGAACGCTTCTCGATAAGACGAGAAGTAGGGGTAATTGTAAAGTTAATATACTTAGTAACATGATGTTTAAGTACTAGTTCTCAATACAATACTACATTTCAAGTAGAAATATTTATCTTAAATCCTCTCAGCATTATAATTTATTAAAATTATATGTTGCAATCTAAAATAATTGAAGGCTATTATTATATATCAATTAAAATTGTGCGTAAGCGTACAGAAAATTACTATGATATAACAATTTTATCATAATTTTAAAATGTTCTACCTTAATATGTAGTTATAGTTTAAATACTTATTCAAAATTAACAGACTGAACAACCGTTAATGACGATCTAAAGGATCAGCATGAAAATGATCGGTCGTGATTGGTTGATTTTGATTATATGTGAAAACTTCAGGTATCACGATTTCGATAAAAAATTTTGAAAATAAACTAATCAAAAATAATGTAAACAAGAGACTTGTTAGACTTTTTAACGGAAATTCAAAGTGAATTTAACTTATTCTACTACATTGAATTGCAAATATCAATCATTTTATTTTTAGGTTGTCTTAACCTTCAGAGGTTTTGCCATTAAAAATATTAATTGTGCCATTGGTGCAGTTTAAATCTCCTAAACTATTCGTGCAGGTGAATAAATAGAATTTATTGTGTTTGTTGTTTCCACCCCCCAAATCACTTCAGTAAATCACCTCCTTTATTTTTCAGAAATGCAGAAATTCGGCAACTTTGCAGGGAATTTTTCAGATGGTTTTTAAGCCTATTGGCGAATTGATACTCTACCGTTCCGGTAGGTTAAAAAAAAGGTTTATTTGTTCATGCTTTAGTAAGAGTTCAATCCATTCGGGATTAGTGGCGGTACTTTCTGGGAACGTAAAGTTTTTTTAACAAACACCTCATTTTCCTTAAATTGATGTCATCGTTTGACATCAAAAGTTCTTCCCGACGACAAGCACCGGACATTCCCATTATTAATACTAACTAGAATAATTAAATTTTAAGATTTCATTAGTTTCCAGAATTTTGTTTTTATAAATTAAAGATGTTTGGTATCTTTTAAGATAAGCAATTAATCTTGTAAACATACTAACATTAATATTGTGGTGAAGATTCAAACAAGATTTTAACACGGATTATGTTGACCAAAGTGATTTTTACTTTGAAAAGTTTGAAAATATGTCAGTAAACAATTTTCCGAATAATTTTTTATTTGATTAGTTGTTGACTATTGAATAAACTTAGCATATAAGCCTTCATATCTTACCTTTGATTTCTCAGGTAATAGATTTTTAATTGCTGCATTCGCCACTGTTCTGATTTCATGGTGTACAACACAAAATACCAGAATTTTCTTTCTTTGTATAAAGCAAAAGACACAAATCAAATAAAATCCCAAATAATACAGTAAAACCTCTAAATAACGATCACTAAATTTTGCTGCAAAACTGACTGGTATATGGAGGTGGCCGTTATTGTGAGGAAAAAAAATATTTTTATGCGTGAAATATTTTTGTATTGAGGTTTGTTTAACATTTTAAAGTTTAGTTTGTAAAACAGAAGATTCACTGTGTGATATAATTTGTAAGTACTTCTACCGCTAGCTCACTCTTATCATTAGAAAACAAAAAACTTTGCACATCTTTTAGTTTTTCACACACTTCACCCACATTTTTTAATGTTTGACGTAAACATTTCTGATTCTTCTGCACCATTTCTGTTGTTCGAATCACAACCTTCACTATAGTCTAATTCACTGATTATATCTTGAATATTTAAATTAGGGCTTTGGTCAAAATATCACAATCAATAGATGCAAATTGTTTTAAAGGTTATGTTATGTTTTTGACAAAATTTCTCAAGGCACCCATTTGAAGCTTTAATATCCGTCATTTTGAAATTTTCCGCAACTTCCAATGCTTTCTCTTTTATTAAAGAATATTTTTTATTCCTAGCTTTACAAAACCAATTGTAAACTACTCGGTCAATTTCTAAACCTTCAGTTTTAGGAAATTTTCTTTTCTGCTCTGTATTGGAACCTACTTCAAATAGCTTTTCTAAATCACATTTGTTTTTTAAAATATCGTTAACTTGTGTTCTTCCAACACTAAATTTTTCAGCCAACTTTCTAGCACTGGTATTGAACTTTTCACTTTCCACAATTATATCAATTTTTCTCTTTAAGAAACAAACGTTTTCTTTTTAGCGACCTTGTAATTGTTCTGTACGTCTATATGTGACAGCAGTGTTGAATATACTAACTCAAACTATGTACGCAAAATACGATTTTGGGGTTAACTTAATAAGTCTTTTAATTGCATTTTCTCTTTAAACCCGTTTTTAAATACCGGTAATTACTTAAACCTCACACAATAAAACAATTATATATTATGCACAACTTAAACGCTAAGCTGTTGTCTACTAATGCCCTTACTTAAGAATGACCGAAAATGGGAAGTAGAATTACATGTATTTTTCCAAGAAAGTTTACAAATAACTAACCGTGGCCGTTATCAAGATGTGGTCGCTATTAGAGGGTCATTAATATGAATATTTGCATATAATTAGTTTTTGACTTGGAAAACTTGGCCGGTTTTAGAGGTGGCCGCTTTTAAAAGGTGTCCGAAAATAGAAGTTTTACTGTAGTAACAGCTTATTTTTAACTTTATTAAGTGTCAAATTACGATTTCAAGTGTTTTTTTTGATAAAATTCCTTGTTCGTTTCAAAAATATTGTACAATCCTCATGCGCGAACAATTTTCCTGCGTTCACGCAGATGGAACACCCGTTTTTCAAATTTGTGTTCACTCGGGAAAATTATGTTCCTACACTCATATCGTAAATAACTATTTTGCTTGCACATACCTACATAGAAAATTTCTTTTAGTTTTTTGAAATCCGTAAAATAATTTAACATTTTTTTTAAACAATTAACGTAAAATATGTTTTTTATTTCAAGGATGTAATTACTACATTGTGTAACTATATTGACGCAATATTTCCTATTAATGCATTAGTACTTTGTTGCACGCCATTCGTCATTTGCATTAATACAATTATGACGTACTCTAAATGCGATAAATAATTAAACTTTTATAGTTATTTATTAAACAAATTTGCAGTAAATACTATCGAAATACAAGAAAATAGTATGAAAAAATGACTGACTAACGGAATGTCTGCAAAGGTCTGAGATACTTGTTTCGTTCTTTTGGGACTCTTCAGGAGTGAGAGAACTCGAGTGTAAGTTTACTATTGTACAAACGCGTGCTGTCGACTATATGCCCTATTAGAGGGATCACAATATTTAAACGATATTTAAATATCTAGATGTCGAAAAACTTATCGTTTAAATGTGCATGCAAAAAAAGTTACAGGATGTTAAAGTTATAATTTTTGAAAAGTTTTTTAGTAATATTTCCTTAATGAAAGCACGATTTTAACGAAATTTGGTATTCAGCAGTTTTTCAGCATGAGAAATCTAAATCTGATTACAGTTTAATGTACATTGTAGAGGGTGCCATCAGCAGCGCTTTGCGTACATTAAAATGTTCATAACTTTTTGCCCCTCGGTATATTGGATTGTTGTTCGAAGATTTTCATTCCTTGACGTGATGAGCTCAAAAATATACTTGAAAGATGTCAATTCGGCTAACCGTTTTCAAGAACATCGACATTATATCTTTAGTTGTTATCGAGATACGGCCTCTTTTTCATTATGGAAAATTCGAATAACAAAAATAAAGTATAAATAAATTTTTAAGTTAAGTTATTCGCAGGTCTTAAAGTTTTTATTTAATCTTACTTATTTACAAAAAAAATTACTGAGGTAAGTTAGGTTCAATCCAGTTATTTTTAGCCTCAGAATATGTGGTTTAATTTATGACCTCAATTTTCGTTACACCCTGTATAATTAAAAAATGTTAAAAAAATTTCGGGGATGAAAATGAGCCCTTAGCGGTAGCTAAAGTACTCTGAAACTTATAGAGTGCCATATGCTGATTATTTCAACTTCTAAAAATTTTAAATTATACGTCAAATATTGAATTGATTAACGAATTATCAATAATTAATCTATACATAACGCTATCAGAGGATAAAAAATGTTAAAGTCTAATTTTATTGACTGCATATCAAACAATATCTAAAAAAAAACATCGGAAGTGAAGAAACATTTCTTAGTAAGCGACTTACTGTTACTTGACTCTCTTAGAGAGTTATCTAAACTATAAATATGTATCGCTTTTTTACTACTGGGATGACAGTAAACGCCTTTGGAGTTTCGTTAAAACAAAATTAAGTTGGCCCTTTAAAGAATGGAGAAACTTAATTGAAGATTCAGCAGATATGGCAATGGTATATGGTCTAAATAATTTTTTTGTAATATATGGGAGTTTTTAGCCGATAAAATTAAAACTCAGAATACATTTAGTTGTTGTTCCATTTTGATAAATACAAAAACTTTTACTTTTACCCGTCCGCCAATGATGAGATAATAAATATATAAAAAAAATGAAATTGAAATCGGGAGGTTTAGGTGGCGTAAATGTTGAATCATTAAAACAATAACTAATTCTTTAATTACTACTGTTGTTCACATATATCAATTATGTATTAAAATGGAAATATAGGCAGGTAAACTCAAAAACGCAATTGTAGTGTTGGTCAATAAGAGAGAAATTTTCTGATATGTCCAATTATAGACTTATTCTCTAATATCTATATTTTGCAAAAAATTTTGAAAAAAATAATTATTCTATCTAAGAAACAGTAGTTTTATGAAAAAAAGGTACTAATGACGCACTAAAAGAACTTGTAAACTACATATAGGGAAAAATTAAATGATGGCATTCCGTTATTGCTACTTGTACAGAAAATAAGATACTTATTGTAGGGAAAATGGCCTCCAAAAACTTTCTTAATATTATACTAAGTGACATAAAAAGATGAACACCCAGTAATAATGAATTTATTTGAACAATTTTTGGTATACTAGTGTATACGAATTAGATTAGTAAACGATCACAATTTGATAAAAATTAAACTGGTAACTTCTTCAAAAAACTTAATATGTTGCATACTTCTAATGAGGTGATCGATTTTTCAAAATGAGCCAAAGAAACCCTAGCAACATGAGGTTGTGCGTTGTCTTGTTGGAATGTGCTGTTGGGGATGGTCTGAACATAAAGTACAATACGGGAGTAGGAGTTGTGTATTGAAATAAAATAGTTACGTTTAAATCGCTGTTAGTTAAACTGTTTATAAAAGTGGTTTACATAGGTATAAAAAAAGGAAATTTTTGATGAATGTGCATATTTTGATACAATTGACCTAATTGATAAGTTTTCAATCTGATCTGTTACCTAAACATTAAGCAAATAATATAATTGTGAAAATTGCAAACACAAGAATAATTCGCTATTGTTGATAACTGTGTTCAAAAGTGGGGATCGATCGTAAACATTGGACTCTTACGAAAATAAATAGTGAGAACCCTGAGTGACATCTGAACTTGCATGTACACTTATCAATGACAATTTATATCTAACTGAGTGTACCGATAACACCATAAACATTTATTTATACGTACTATGAATGAAGATTTAAAAGAACAATTAAATAAGGAAAATTTAATTGAAAGGGGTACACCAAAATCAGATACTCCTGTATTACGAAATAAGACCCCGGAGTTCACCAGAATTAGATACATATTTGAAAAACATCGCTCTGAAATGGACGAAAATTTAATAAAGAAATTTACCGAAATTCTTGATGCAAAATTTGCTGTTGTTTCGGATATAAAAAACGATACAAAAAGCATTAGGGATAAACTAGAAGCAATATCGGTTGAAAATCTAATGTTAAAAACTGAAATAATTACTTTAAAAGAGGATAACAGGAAAATTAAAAACAATTTAGAGTTTATGCAGAGAAAGGCTAAAATGAAAAATTTAATAATATCAGGACTGCAAGATTTAAAAGATAAAGATAATCTTGAAAAATTGTAAAAGAACTATGCGTGCATTCTTTCAACATGCATGAACCGATGGTCGATAAGGTGTACACTGTCAGTGGTGGAAAATCTTTATTAGCTGAGTTTGTTAAACACTCGGATGTGCAGATAATTTTGAAGAATGCGAGAAAACTAAAAGGAACAGGCATCTGGATAAACAGGGACTTAACATTACAAGATCGAAAGAGCAGGAAAAATTTACTGGAGGTAAAGAAGAAGATAATGGAAGTGGATAAGAACGAAAGAGTTTTGATAAGAGACGGGTATATGTTGTTTAAAAAGAAGAAGTACGTCTGGGATGAAGAAAATGGCGTCAGCTCTGCTAAACAAGAAGATGTACAGCTTATTATTGATTTATTGAAGAAGTATGAAGAACAGCAAGCAACATCATCATCAAAAAACTAAGAAATGAAACTCGATCTCAACAAGAATGTATTCAAGTGAGTGAGAGTATTTGTTCAATATTATCGTATAATGTCGCTGGTTTAAAAAATAAGGTGAACAATGTTGACTTTTTAAATTTGTAAATGGTTTTGATGTATTTTTCTATTAGAGACTCACCTCGAAGCAAAAGATTATGCTTACTTCGAAAAATTCTTTACTGGTTTTAAATTAAAATGGACTCATGCTGATAGAGATAGCAAATACGGTAGAGCTATGGGTGGTAAGTTATATGGAATTAAATCAAAACTTGTAATCTCAAAAGATTTAATTTTGTCACAATAGAAAATTTTAATTTAATTAAATGTAAATTAGAGATAATACCATCCATATTCTACCTTTATATGTTAACGGTACGAAACGGAATCGGGATTTCGCTTTGATTGAAATTTTTTGAATAATAATTTATTGCAGTTCATTGTTATTGGTGATTTAAATGTAAGAATTGGGGAGTCACAAACTATTCCAGCCAAATTGCTTGAAGGAAAATTTAAATTCAATTTGAACAGAAAGTCCAAAGATAAAACTATTAACGGTAAGGGGAAAACGCTTTTGGATACTTGTGACAACCACAATTTAATTATATTAAACGGAAGGACGCCCGGTGACGTGCAAGGGGAACACACATTTGTGGGAGGTCCTGGGATATCTGTAAATGATATTTGTGCTATATCTTTCAATGTTATCGGCCTTGTTAACGATTTCACTGTGAGATCTGAAATTTTCTCGGATCATATGCCTATAGAACTGACATTAAACTTGAATATTTATAGTACCAAAAAGAAAATGTACAACCCCTATTACCGAAGTTAGTATGGACCCCGCTAGATAATATAAATTTTAAATACAAACTAGAAAAACTTAGTGGACACTATTAATTTGAAAACTGGTAATACACAAGAATTAATTAATTCCTTTATAACGTTAATCAAAAATTCTGCTGCCCTTGGATGTCAAAAGTTGAATACCCCTTTGTCGAATAAAAATAAGGTAAATAAGCCGTGGTTTGATAAAAATTGTAAAATATTACGAACTAGATCTTTCGCTTTGTTAAATTTATTTAGAAATCAAACAAAAATATTATAAAAGATATGTACATACAAGTTAATAATCAATATAAGCAAACATGTTTTAACAAAAAGAAAGAATATTATGCTAGTATCAACGAAAATTTTAAAGCTGTGTATGATAATAGAAGTTTTTGGCAATTGATAAGAATAGTTAGATGCTCGAGTTTTATATGCAGTGTTGATATAGAGGCAGACGAATGGTTTAAACATTTTAATGATTTATTGAATCCGCCCCTTAACGTCCATCAGATTAACTACGCCGCTCCTTTAATTTTAGATCGTCAATTAGATAACTCGTTCCATATTAATGAATTAAAGTATGTAATTAAAAAGCTAAAGATGGTAAAGCGCCTGGGCCCGACAGAGTGCCATATGAATTTTTAAAAATAGCCCGACAAATTTTTTAGAGAAACTACTTGATGTTTTTAATTATATGTATGAAACTGCAAATGTCCCTACAAGTTTTGGTAGTTCAATTATTTTCCTATATTTAAAAAGGCGACAAAAATGATGTTAGTAACTACAGGGGAGTAGCCTTTTCTGATTCTGTTGCTAAGTTATTTACAGGATTGCTGCTAAACAGGCTAAATGAGTGGGTAAATGACAAAAATGTACTCTGTGAATACCAAGCGGGATTCAGAGCGGGTTACTCGACTGTTGATAATATCTTCAACTTAATGAACATTATAAAAATTAAAACATCGGTAAAAGCGGTAAGCTATATTGTTTCTTTGTTGATTTCAAAACTGCGTTTGACTCGCTAGATCGAAATGCATTGTATTATAAATTATTTGCTCACGGGGTATCTTCTAAATTTATAGCAGCTCTTCAAGGATTATACAAGAATACTAAATCTTGTGTATGGACATTTCAAGGTATAACTGATAGTTTTACCAACACAATAGGTTTAAAACAGGGTTGTCTTCTGTCACCACTGTTGTTTTCTCTTTTTATTGACGATATTAATGAATATATTAAAGGTGGTGTACGAATCGCTGGAATTAATATCAGATGCCTGATGTACGCAGACGACATTGTTTTTGTGGCAGATCACCCCTTAATACTTCAAGAAATGATCAATAGACTTAGTGATTATTCCAAAATGTGGAATTTAACTATTAATCTCAATAAATCTCAAATAGTTGTATTTCGAAACGGAGGTAGATTAGCAAGAAGCGAACAGTGGCGATTGAATGGGGAACCCATAGCTGTTATGAATGAATACAAGTACTTGGGAGTCATTCTTACTAGTAAACTGTCCTTAAACAAACACTTTAATGAAAAATTGTGTGTCGCTAAGTTTAGTATTCATTCAACTTATAATAATTTCTTTAAGAATAGTAAAATACCGGTTACCTTTAAATTTACTGCTTTTAATGCTGTTTGCCGAGCCATTATTTGTTATGCCGCTCAAGTCTGGGGTTTTACGTGTTTTGATAGAATGGAACAACTATTTATTTATTTTGTTAGAAAATTATTCTCTCTTCCACAGAACACACCACATTATGTTATATATCTAGAGACTAAATCATATCCCCTATTTTGTTTACTTTAAACCTTCATATTGCGTATATACAGAAAGTGTTACTGTTGCCTAATCATAGACTGACTAAAATTTTGGCTGAGGAAGTAATCAGAAGAAAATTGTTTTGGTTTGGTGAATTCAGGTCGCTCTGTCGGAGATACGACTGGCAAAATAGTAACTATGTAATTGACGGAGTTAAACAGCGATTTGATGGACTAATGGAGAATATAAAAGTGAATTTAGAAGAAATATGTTGGTTAAAGTTAATAATTCTTCCTATCATCAGCTGTATAAAGAATTAAACCATGAATTAGGTGTTAATAGTTATATTTCTGATAGTTACGGCTTGAATCTCATTAGATCAGTAATCAAGATTAGGGGACAGCTTTACCTTAATTGCAATATCAGTCGGGCGGTGGAGGTAGATTATTGTATAATGTGTAATAAAAAGACATTGAGGATATGTACCATTATATTGGTGTTTGTTCTGCCTTAAAAAGAATTTAGAATAAGATGGCTCGGCAAGGCAGTATTGTCTAAAAAAAGAATACATTAATTATATGAACGGCCAAGACTGGCAAGCATTATATAGCTATCATGTGAAGGCATGGAATTATAGATATTTTCTTATTTCTGAATTTAACAATTAATTCACAAAAATAAGTTAAGGTTTTGTTTAATTTATCTATTACTAAACTTTTTTTATAATTACTACTCTGCAGATGGACTTGTGCCCATGCATTGTGTTTTTACCAATAAATAATAATTAGAAATGTATCTTAATTTATCTGTTCAAAAATAAACACTTTATTATTATTATTATTATTAATACGGGGTCTACAACCTCCTGGATGTAGCGTGCAGCGGTCATGTTACCTCTAATGAAGACCAAAGGTGACCTACTTCCAATAGCAATAGCTCCCATACCGTAACTCCAACTGTGTGGTGCACATGCCTATTCACAGAAAATTTGGGGATCTTGTCTTTCACCGCGCCGTCTTCTCACCTTTGCACGACCGTCATGCATACCCAAACAGAATCTAGATTCATCACTAAAGGCAATTGAATTCCATTCTTGGTTCCAATTTTCTCGTTCTCTACACCACGCTAGACGATAACGTCGATGCTCTGGAGTCAGTGGTAGCACAAAAAGGGGACGGTATGAAAAGAGCCCAAAGGTTCTTATCTGTCTATAAACGGTTTGCATTCCAATCGGTCTTCCATGTTCTTCAAACCACTGATCCGCAATCGCCCGTGTAGAAGAGAAACGGTTCCGTAAAGACAATAGTCTAAGACGGCGATCTTCGCGTTCTGTGGTTCTTCGACAACGTCCTGTACCTCTCGCTCTTCGTGTACGGCCCTCTTGGTTTCATGCCAGAACACAGACTGCCACAGTGTTTAAACTCCGTTGCGTTCTAGCGGCTATATTTCTCATAGACAAACCAGCCTTACACAATCCCACAATTCTACCTCTATCAAAATCGCTTAATTGCCGACAATTATGGCGTCTTCGCACTGGAGGCATTGTGATTGAATTAAAAAAGCTCTTTTGAAATGCAATTTAAATCGCTTAAATGACAACTGTACTTACAAATGCTTAATTCATTGTTTTAGGGCTACTTAATCGTAAGTGTTTTTGAATGAGGTTAACAAAACAACCGCTAGGGCAATATGGCTGAAAAACTGATTGATTGTTATCTTAATATAAACAAATATATTCCCAAAAAAATTTACAAAATATTCATTATTACTGGGTGTTCTTCTTTCTATGTCACTTAGTATATGTACTCTATAAGAGCCCTTTTAGGTGGAGGTAGGAAGAATACTCAACTCAGTAAGTTAATACGACGTTTCGCCCACCGTTGTGTAGGTTTTATCAAGGCTGGTTGACTACCAACTCGTTTTTGTAAACCAGCTTTTAAAGCCTACACAACGGTGGGCGAAACGTCGGCGATTATAACTTATTGAGCTCCACCTCCACCTAGAAGGGTTCTTATAGAGTACATCTAATATTAGAAAAGATACTTATTATTTGTTTTTGCAAAATTGTCTAAATTACTAATTACTAAATTTCTCTGGATTTTATATTACGGTATGTTCTATGGTGTGGCATCCTAAGGGATAATCTCGTGGGAGAAGCCTACGATAATACAATCAACCCGTTAATGTGCATACAAATAAATAGAATGAAAAATAATATATAAAACAACAAGTTTTGAGTACTTTACCCTTTAATATTAAAAGCACATTTGCTCTAGAATATATTAACGATTTTCACTAGTTACATAGACTTAGCTACAATGCGTCTGTCAGTATTACCAGAAAAAAATGATTTTACTACCAGGTGATTCCAAATATATCTCAAAAACAAAATCTACAAATCTAAAACAAAATAAAAATGAATTGTACTTGATTATAATAAAGACAACAAAAATGCTACTTCTATCATTTTCTTCTAGACTATCTCTAATTTATATTCTTTTCTTAGATTTAAGGCGCCGGACCTATGTACAGGTGACTTGGTTGTCTCTGTAGAAGATACATTTTGCATATGTATTAATTAATATTCTGTAAATATTTTCTAACTGGTTTAATAATAGTAATAGTAATAATAATAATAATAATAATTAGATTTTTGCATTACACAAAAATTATATACAGTGTGTATTTGAGACTACCATACATAGGGAAAATAGCATAGGAAATTGTCTAAAGATCAACTTGTGCTATGATCAAATGAAGAAATGTGATTGGCTGCTGAAACAGCAATATTGTATGTCTTCTGCGTTGTATAAGTAATGCCGCATGAATTTTAAAGAGGTACGCAGAAATGCTGCCAATGCTCTGGTATAAAAAATTAAAAAATAGGGTTAGATATAAGGTATTGTTTATCTCTTTAATACATTAGTGATTATTGTAAGCTACTTCTTTAAATAAAATAACATAGAACAAAGTTTAAGGTATTTATTCTTTATTAAGGTTATAAAAAAGAATTGAGAGAACAACTACTACCTATACTTACTAAAACTGAATAGAGATATACAGGAAAGGTACTAAATATTAATTAATTAAATGTTCAAATGTACTGCCGTTGACTATTAAACAATGACTTAATCTATTGTAAAAATTATGACGCACTTTCTGTAGTGTTTGGGGAGTTATGTTGCAACACACTTCGGTAATTGAATCTTCTAACGATTCTAAATTGTAATGTTGTCGAAAACTGTAAATTTTTGATTTTAGGAAACCCCATAAAAAATCATTTAGCGACATGTCTGGGGACTTAGCAGGCCAGTTAATAGGGCCAAGCTGTCCAATCCACTTGTTTGGAAATGTACGATTTAAATAATTTCGAACTTCCAGCGAATAGTGAGCAGGCGCTCGATCATTCTGATACCAAACTGTGTTGATATCATTGACTACGGCGGTAATTGTTGGGATAATCTGGTTCTGCAGCATATTTAAATACTTTCGGGAATTAAGGGTTCCCTCGATGAAGAATGGACCAATTAAATTATCGCCCAATATCCCAACCCATACGTTCACAGTTTGCCGATATTCTGAATGGGTGTGCACCTTTACATGTGGATTTTCTTTGCTCCAGTGCCGATAATTTTGCCGATTTGGTTCGCCGTGTAATGTAAATGTACGCTTGTCGGTAAAGCATACATTCGTTAAAAAATGTTCGTCTTCATTACACTTATTTAGCATTAATTTGCAGAAGTCGGTTCGTTTTTCACTGTCTGCTGCTAATAGTTCTTGTAGTGGGGAATATTTATAAGGAAAATATTATGGACATAAAAATGTGATACACCAAAAGCTTGTGCTATCCCCCTTACGCTAACATTAGGATGTGCTCCCACAGCTGCCGAAATGTCGATTTCATGATCGTTATTTTGATCTTCATTAGTTTTTGGCTGTTTACAGACACTGTTAACGCACCTAGTTTCCTGAAATTGTCTTACAATTTGTGTAATTGTATGAAGACACGGAATTGGCCTGTCATTGTAAAGAATACCAAACAACTCAGCTGTTCTTTTCAAACTATTGCCTATAAAAATGAAATAAATATGTAGACGCCCTATTTCAATAATTTCAACATTATACCTGCTAAATTCCATGTCACTATTTGAATTTTTTCTGCTGTTGTATAAATATTCATGATGAGTTTATTAAACAATTATTTGACAAATATAATTTAATTTTATATTTACTGTCAATTTTTATCAATAGCCATAGTTGATCCTTAGCTAAATTCCCAATGTTAATTTTCCTATGTATGGTAGTCTCAAATACACACTGTATATTAAAAAGATTTTTTTGCAAATTTAATATAAATAGAAATAGAGTGAATTATATTAATGAGTGATTAATAGATATTCTTGTTTAGAATGTAGGTATATATATTTTTTTAATATTTTCATACTACTTTATTTTAATTATAGTTACGAGCTAAATAAAATAAAGTCGAAACGTCATTCCATTAGATATGATTTATCGTGTATATAAAATAAGTTAATGATGTAAAGAAATTATTTAAAAAAAATGTCTATTTAAAAATACATTTCCAATTAAGTACCTAATTAGATTTAATACACAGTAATTTATTTTAATTATATTTTAAAGATATAGGTTAAATCCTGATTGCGTAATTTATGTTTTAATACATCTTGTGTGTACAATATGTTATCAAGAATATTACTATTCCAACTACCCGTACTTCTCGTACTAACGAGAAATATACGTAAGTATACAGTAAACCAAAATTTTGAAATATTTATTAAATTATAGCACCCTACGTCAAGTTTTGCCATAAAAACGATCCCAATCTTGGAAAGTGCATATTAAACAGTGCCAATGAAATTGTTAAACATGGATATGATCCTATACCCGATATGGATCTACCAATTCTAGATCCTTTACAGATTGATAAAGTATCAGTTGATACCGACGGATCAGTTGTCAAAATACATGTAGACCTAATAGGATGCATATTTAAAAATGTAGCTAAATCAAGAACTACCCATTTTGAGGCCAATCTTGAAAATGCAAGGTTTTTGGGTCGATTATATTTTCCAAGTCTCACAGCTACATCAAATTATACAATGAAGGGAAAAGTTATTAATTTTGATATTCAAGCTGAAGGATCCTTAACTTTAGAAGCAGGTAAATGAATGTTATACATATTTGTATCAATTTTACGTTACAATAATTTTAGTAAATATAACTGTGAACGTAGAATGGCATGGAAGTTACTATACCAAAAACGAAAAGAAGTATATGAAAAATGACAAAATTATAACTAAAACCGATATTAAAGAAATTAAAATATATTTTTATAAATTGTTTGGGGACAATGATGAACTTACTGAGTCGGTAAACAATATTATTAACGAAAATATTCAGGAAATAAAAAAGATTTGGATGGTATATTTGAAAAACGGTTGGAGAAGTTAGTATGACCTACTTTAACAGAGTCTTTAATGTACTTTCTATTGATGAACTGTTTCCTGATGATTAGATTACTTCTAAAACATTTTTATTTTGAAATATTTAATTACTTTAATGATTTACTACATTTACTAAAATTGTAACTTTTTTTATAATGGATAGTGAAATACTACGTTAAATATAGCTGTAGTTGATAAAATATTTCTCATGTAGTTATTATTTTTAGCCAAACTACTTAGTTCATTTTATTCTACACAAAAGTATTTATTTATAAACTTCTACATCCGTATGATTACAAAATGTGTACCTCCTTACTAAAAAATTTATCAATTTTATTAAAAGTAGTAGCCCTGCACTAGTACCTATGATTACTTTTTTATATAAAATTTCTTGTTCACTATTTATAAGTCATACATTATGTTGATGCTTAAGTCTTTTTAAGCATAATAAAACGACACGTTACTAAAATATGTACATTTTATTCAGGATAAAAGTTATTAGTTTTACAACTAAATCTTAACTGACTAAAATATTATGAAAATGTTGAAGGTAATTAGTTGGTGAGACTAGAAACCGCCATCGACGAAATCATTGACCAATACAAAAAAATCTAGTGGGACAATACTAAAAAAGCATATGACAAGACGCTTCTTGCAAAATAAATTAGTGCACCTGCAAAAACATAGTTTTGTCTAAAATGTCGTGGCTTGACCTAAGCTGGCGCTCATCATGTCGAACACTGTAGGTGACTACTTAAAGATAAATCAAATCCTTATTTACAATAGTTCATACTTAATTTCTAAGAAGCACTTAACACTGTCTTCCCAGATCGTAACCATCGCTTTTGTGCTAATTTCATCTTAACTTTGAGATTTCCATTTTACTTGCTGCTGGAGTTGTGACAGGTACTACGTGGACCAACAATTCCAAAAACTTAGAAACATAGACTAAATCTTTTCCAATGTGTTAATCGGTTTATGTTTGTCTCCGTAAGGTTTGGTTCTGGTAGAGTTTTTAGTGAATCACATATTAGAAAATGGGCAGGAGTTAAAGCAATATAATTGTCGGGATCATTGGAAATTGGGGTTAAAGGTCTAGAATTTAAACAATTTCTATTTGTGCAATTAAAGTAAACATTTCTTTGTAGGTACGCACATTATTTCCCACAAGCCGTTTCAAATGGTATTTGGCTGTTTTGACTGCGACCTCCCACAGTCCTCCAAAATGTGGTGATCGAGGATGTATAAAATGCCATATTGTGTTACCTTCTATCAATAATCGTTGAAACCTTTGTTGGTGGCTTTGTCTGAATACAAATTTACTATATTGCTTCGACGTGAGATAAAGCGTTTATAAGCACCTAAAAAGCCTGCGGTGCTCAAATCTAAAACTACTTCTAAGTGACTGGCCTTCCTGCAAACCATACAAACAGTGCAACATATCCCCTTATGTGACAATTCCTCGACCTTGACTGTGATATAATTGAAAGGGACTACAGTAGTCAACACCACTATTTGTAAATAGACAAGTCACTTGAACACGATTAATAGGTACATTTTCAATTATATGTTCTATTAATTTTGGTTTGGTTTTGTAACATCTTACGCATTTTCTTAACACTCCCTTTGTATGGTATTACGACTACCAATTGGCCAAAATTGGGTTTGTAATGTAGCCAAAATGAATTGGACTCTTCTGTAAAGCTGCCTTAAATGTTCATAGTTTATTATTTTGTGTGTGAGAGAGTAATTGATAGGTAAGATTATTGGATGTCGTTGTTGGAACGAGATAATGGCTTGTTAACTGTTCGCCAACGCAAATTAATCCATACTTCGATGAAAGATTCTATGAAAGCATTTTACTTTTCTTGTTGACAGCATTTTTTTAGTTAATGATTTAAATTCTAATTTAAATTCTTCCTCTTGACACAATCATATTAATTTTACAGTTGCCCTTTATATTTATTCAATCAATAATGTTCGATAAATTTGATCCCTTATTCCTAGCCTACAATTGTAAATACAGCAAAGGCAAAATGCGGTTACTCTCTTCAATGTAACTAAGGATGAAAATTTTTGATTAAATTAAAAAGGTTCTAATGTTGTTACTGGATAAGATACTTGAACTTCTCTTTTTTCTGAAACCTCTGGAATTGTTAACTTGTGCGGCCATTTATCTGTTTTGTACTTTAAGAACTCTGGGCCATCCCATCATAGCATTGAGTTGCATAATTCTTCTGGCGTTAATTTTCTTGATATAATGTCTGCAAGATTGTCATTCGTACAGACGTGTCTGTTATTGTCGTCAAACAAGAGTCATCAATAAATTTTTGAAATGGTTGAAAATGCTTTTATTTCACCTCGAAAAATATGACAACTTAAAAAATTATTTTTATTTTTAAGTCAAGAAAATATTAACAAAAAACAATCTAGTACCTACGCGATTCGAAGTCTTCTACATTCTCCCCCCAGTAATTGGCTACTTTCAAGGACAATTACTCTACGTCCAGAGCAATGAGTTTCGCTACAGGTCTTCGCAGTACGGTGTGGGTCTTGGTTAGTACGTCGACGATTCGTACTTGTCCATCTTTAGCTGGATAGGTCTGAGATACTCTTCCCGTGTACCAATTGTTACGTGGTACATTGGGATCAACGAGAACCACCACATCACCAACCTTAATAGGTCGGTTACCGGAATACCACTTGGAACGTCTTATCAAATTAGGTACATACTCTTGTATCCATCTTCTTCAAAAATGGTCAGCTAACCTCTGCGCTGCTTGCCAGGAAGACATTAGATTTAAGTCTGCTTCTGCCGTGGCGTTACATAAAGCAGCAGCATACGAGGGCCCTATCAGAAAGTGATTAGGTGTGATGGCTTCTGGATCTGTATGATCTGTCGATACGTGAGTCAGAGGCTTTGAATTTACAACGTTTTCACATTCTATAAGTAACGTACGCAAAACATTGTCCGTTGGATATCGGTCTTTTAGTATTTCGCGTAATATCCATATGAGGGCCATTGCTGGATTAAATAAAAATTTTATCTTTTTCATGGTACAGAAATTTATGATTTCGTTTTTGTTTAAGTTTGCAAATTCTTAGATTAATTCTTTTTGCGCTCCATGAAAGTTCGAACCGTTGTCACAAAAAATCTCGGAAGGAAAGCCTCGTCTACAACCAAACTGTCTCAAAACATTTATAAACTCACTAGTACTTATATTATAAGCTAACTCTAAATGTATGGCTCGTAGCCATACAGAAAAAATAACTCCTGTATCTCCTTTCTTGGGAGATCTCTTTACTTTAACCTCTATTGGTCCAAAATAATCAAGACCGGTTTTGATAAATGGCCTTATAGTTGGTTCTAATCTACATGATGGAAGCTACCCTATTAAAGGAATGTCAGGTTTACTTTTCCCGACTTTACAATATTGACAATTTCTTTTTACCTTTTTAACAGTACTTAATTTAAATATCCAATACTTTTGTCGTATATTATTCATTATGGTTTCTTGTCCTAAATGATGAAATTGTTCATGATAATGTTGCATAAGTAGGGTAGTAATAGTATGTGTAGGTTCTAAAATTATTGGCGTGGTCGTAGAAATAGGTAGCAAGGAATTGTTTAATTCTACCCCCAGTCTAATAAGTCCGTCCGTGTCCGAATAAACTGTCGTTAAAGTAAATAATTTGGAAGATGGATGTACTGTTTTTGAAATTTTTAATTGTCGGAGATCCTTCGAAAAAACGTCCCCTTGAATTTTTCGAAAGAGTAAAATCTCCGCCTCATTTAATTCGTCCACTTCTAAGGCTCCTTCTATCTTGTTTTTTGTTCATAGAGTGTGAATAAATCTAAGAACGTAGGCAGTGGATCAAAGTAACCGATTCCATTTTGAAAATCTAACAGGTTGTGGAAGTACTTCTTCTAAATTAGTGGTAGCTGAGTTAAAAGAAGTACTTGGTCGTCTGTTTGTCGTACCTCAGTTAAGTCACTTTTAACTGGTCAGATATTGCCTGGTTCGATAGGCCACTACCGGATGAGGGTCAGTTTAAATATGTCGGTCCTCTAATCCACCTAGAATTTGCGTCTACATCAAAATTTGCTATTCGTTTGGTGGCTTTGTCGCCTACGTTATTCTTTGAAATAACATAACGCCAGTCGGAGACATTAGTTAGTTTTGTATATCACCGATACGTTGAGACACAAAAACTTTGAAGCGTCTTGCTTCAGATCGAATCCAATGGAGTACAGTGCATGCATCACTCCAGGTATGTGAAAGATGCTATTTTCAGATCCAGATTATTTTTAAAACTTTTACCTAATCTAGCTGCCATTAAAGCAGCTTGGAGTTCCAGACGTGGTATTGAAATAGGTTTTACCGGTGCTACTCGTGTCTTAGCGCAGACGAAACTAACTTGCACGTTATAACTTGATTGAATTCTTAAATAAGCTACAGCCGCATAACACCTCTCTGAGGCATCGCATAGTATATGCATTTGTATGTTGCATTCGTCATAATGCAAAGTAAAGTTGTAACGTTAAAAAAATGCTGCAACACAATATTACCGGCCGGCAGATCGAATTTCGGTTGCCTCGGGTCGTGGGTAAAATAGACGACGCCTCTGATACGAATGTAAAATAAACAACACATTAATATAACTAATTTTATAATACAAAATTGTTTATATACAAATATACAGAAATTAAAACCAAATTAGTGAACTTGGTAGCCATGCAAACCAAGCACCTTAAATAAAATAAAATTGAAAGTAAAATTGTGGTAAAATGATATTTACTAGCATTGATACCAGTTCGTACTTTGTGTACACCCTGTATATGCAAAAAATTAATCATAAACTATGACCATAAACATAACCTAAAATTAAACGCAGTGTTTATTTCCTAACAAATAACACACAAATAGTTGGAGTAATAATTAATAAAACAACGGAAAAGAATTAATCTCTTGGTAAATATTTGCAACTTTATATTTAATCGAATCCCAAAGAAAATAAATAGAAATTAACGCAGGTAGTAAAAAGCAAAAAGAACATTAAGGACAATGGTCCTTATCGCACATGATGGTTCTAGATGAATTCAACAAACAAAAACAAATCCAACTCACGTATCCTGTGATATCCTTCTCAAGATCGGAAGCAATTCGGTGAGTATTATTAAAAATGGCCAGGTCATAGTCCAGCGTAATTGTTCCAACCACTCACAAAATTCAATATGGTACAGGTATCAGGAAGAGAGCCGATTGGGGATCCTCAATGCCGCAAACTCCACACGGGAACCAAACATGTGCCCCAACGCCTTGTAATTAGAACGTGGATATCCGGATTGTTGAGGTAGCACCCAATTTGTGATAAACAATGTGAGATAATTGTAAAAATAAAATAAAAGGTTAAAATATAATTCTTTTAGTATTAAATAATGGAAAAAAATTGAGAACATACCACCAATTAATGATGCCTTTTTCTGAATAAATTAATTTGAGAGAGATAGTCACTTATTTAAAAATCAGTTTATTTGTTTTGATATCAAAAATCAAGTCTATATGACTTCACAACCATTAAGATTTTTGTTATAATTCACGATACAATTTTTCGCACGCTAGCCGCTCTAATGGCGTAAAATCGTTTCCTCTTTTCTTATCTCATTTAAATCTCCAAAATTACTAAATATTTTCAAAATTCATAGATAACAACTGGCGCGCAGAACTTAGTAATATGGGTTGCCTAACAGCATGTAAAATTATATTTAAATTAATGTGACCATTGTCACAAATACCCTCTTTCTTAAATAATAAAAAAATCACATTAAAACTAATAGTAAGAATATAAATTTAATCCAAGAATTCAACACCAGGCTTAAGATCCTTAATGTTCCAACGTCCCAAGGGTTTGCCGTTTAGGTCAACGAGCTCGTAAATTAATGAAGAATTTTTTTTCTTTATCTTGCGTTCTACAAACTTTGGGGCAAGTTTGGCAGAAAATTGATTCTTTGCATCGGATTAGAAATAATTCCTTTTCCAAATTGTTTCTCCTGGCTGAAATTCTACGTCTCTCTTCCTTAAATTATATGAACGACTATTCTTCTCATACGCAGCCTTAAGCTTTTGCACAATGTTCTGGTACAGTTCTGGCATGTTCTTCAAGTTTGAAACAAAATTAACTCGATCTGATATTGACCATATTCCTATTATTCTCGTAGCTATAAAATTCACCGCTTATTGGTACGTATCTTCCAAATGTTAAAAATTGGGGGCTGAATCCGGTGACCTCATGAACTGCACTTCTCAAGGCGCTTTCAATTTTATAAATTTTACGATCTCACTCGCGGTGGTTTTTTTTTTATGTACGAAGTCACTGCCGTTATAATTACCCTATTTACTCGTTCGACTGGATTCACTTGGGCGTGATAAGGAGCATTGTACCACAATCTCTGTACTTTATATTTTTTACTAAATTTCTAAAAAGATGACTAGTGAATTGAACCCCATTGTCGCAAACAATCGTCTGAAGCACACCAAATACTAAAATAAATGATTTTCAACAAATTCAACCACATTTTTCCCTGTTGCTTGTCTCATTGGGTGAATTAACACAAATTTTGAGAAGTAATCGCTAGCGACTAAAATATAAGAATTTCCTTTTTTGATAAAGGAAAGGGCCTGCAATGTCAAGACTAATCAACTGAAATGGAAATGACACTTTCTTCGGTTTCCCCATAAGACCTGATCTCGCTACTTGTGGAACTTTGTGAACCTGATTAAGAACATACCGGCGGATGTCACTTCTCATTTTCGGCCAGTAGTATAATTTAGAGACACGATTTACGGTCTTAAAAACACCCATGTGAGCCGACAACAGATCATCATGACACTTCTTCATAATTTCGTTACTTTGCGGTTTAGGAACGACCGTTTTCCATTCAAAAGATTATCATTTAAGTGATGTTTGTTAGTAACATGCTTAAAAAGTATGTCATTTTCCAATCTCCAAAGTGGATAGTTTTCCGGTTTAGTTTTAACTTGAGTTACAGTTTTCTTGTACCAATTGTCTAATTTAGATGTATCGATGGCACTCACTGCAACTGGCGCTCGAGACAATGCATCTGGAACCACGTTCAGTTTCTATGTTCTAAAACAATATCATATTGTTGTAATTTCATTGTCCGTCTTGCCAGGCGCGAAACTGGATCACTTAAGCTTTGTAACTATAGAGACTGTGATGGTCGGTGATTACCTTAAATTTAGTTCCTTCTACGTATGGCCTGAATTTTTCGATTGAATACAACACAGCAAGGCACTCACTTTTTGTTACTGAGTAGTTCCTCTCTGCTTTATTTAAAAATCTACTTACATATGCTATTGGGTGTTCATCTTCTCCTTCGCCTTGGACCAAAACATTTCCAACACCACGATCTGATGCATCAGCTTGAATAGTAAACATTTCCAAAAAATCTGGACTTGCTAGAACTGGAGCAGAGACAAGACAATTTTTAACGTCATTACAGGCTACTTCTGCTTGTGGAGTCAACAACAGTAGCTGTTTCTTCACTTTTCCTTTCATGAGGTCGTTAAGTGAGGACACTAAATTAGAAAAATCTTTCATGAACCTCCTGTACCAACTACAGATACCTAGGAAACGTTTCAATCCAGTCACGTTAGAAGGCTTAGGAAATTTACATATTGCATCAACTTTTTCGGGATCAGTACGCAAACCATTTTGATCTACAACAAAACTAGACCTACAAAATTGACATTTTTCCGAGTTAACTGTTAGTCCAGCATTTTTTAGACAGACATGAACTTAGCTTAATATTTCCAAATGTTTATCAAACATATCTGTAGCAACAACAATATCATCTAGATATGTAAAAATGTTTGGTTGTAGGTACTCCGGAAATATTTTGTCCATGAGCCTTTGTTGGGTTTGGGCTGCATTATTTCTACGACATGTCTGAATGTTGTGAAATGGCGTTAAACAGGCAAAGCAGATTTTATTCTTTGTGACAAGGTTCCACCTATCATTCACTGAAAAAGAATCAAATTTATTTAGGACAAGATGTTAAATGGGGATTTATCTGACATCCACAAATGCATTTTCTGACACTGTCATTCTTGCTAGTAGACAGAGTTGTACCATATTTAAAATTCTTAGGGTTATATTTTTGATAATTTCTTTTCTCTGATTTGTCAAAATCTACGGTTTTAGCATTATGTATTTGACATAATACCTTTGTCCTTTGATCCAACCAATTGGCAAATTCTAAAGTTTAAATTTAGGATGAACTTTCAAAACATGTTCAGTCCATCTAACCCTATAAGAAATTGGAAGTTTATTTAAAATTTCAGTTAAAAGCAATGGATTATAAAGATATTCTTCCTCCTGTACTGATTGTACTGTAGCTACAAAATTTTTCACTTCGTCAGCAAAATTAATTATTTGATCAACTTGTTCATTTGTAATAATTTGTCTACCATATCTAGATTGCAGTAGTTCTATAGTTTTGTCTACATTTTGTGACATAATCAATAAAGATTGAGATAACTTTCGAGCATTACCTTGTAAGCATTTCTGCAATCTACATAAGTTTTCTTACATTACTAAATTGACAAATTTCCAGTAGAACTTCTATACTGTTTGGTCCTCTAGACTCACATGTTGACAAAACACTAGATCGTACTAACTTCTCTTCATCTTCTATTTCTGCTATTTTCAGGGCAAATTGTAAATCTAATAGTTCCTGTTCCTTTTTAATTGTTCCTGTTCCTTTTTTAATTGTTCCTGTTCCTTTTTTAATTATTTCTGTTCCATTTCCTTTGTCTTGATAGCATGCTGCATTTCTGCTAATCTTATTCTGGAAACTCGACTAGCTCCACTTCTCGTTGACGCTGCCGATTTTCGATCCTCTATTACTGTCACGATGGTGTTGGTTCTCAATCCCGACGTCTCTGCGGTGGCGATTGTCTTAGTCGTCACTGCATCCGGTAGATTCTCACCACGTTCCAATACCTCAGACCTAGTAGCAGTTATTGTTCTCTGATTGACTTCCATTGGTACAATCGCTTGCCTCTTGAAAGATGATGGCTTAGCAGAGGAGACTGTCGTCGGCATCTCTGCTCCCTTTCCTTTCTGTCGAAGACGTTCACTTCGTCTCAATGGCTCAGAGAATGTTTTACCATTCATACTACTTGACGTTTGTTTTTCTCCGTGGACTGTATCTATAGGACTCTTCTGATCCGGCTCAAGACCAAAATTGTTATTGTCGTCAAATAAGAGTCGTCAATAAATTTTTGAAATGGTTGAAAATGCTTTTTTCCACTACTAGCTGTGAAGTGGACAATTATTGCGTCTCCTAGCCAACTGTGAAGTTGAATTTCTATTAGTGGTTAATAATTTTTCTATTGTTGACCTAGGTTAATAATGGACAAATTCAAATTTTTTGAGCATCCAAGAATAGTCGTTTTAAAAAACGAGTGCAACATAATTTTGTATATCCAGGAGATTATCTTTAACGTATTTGCTGCTTAAAATTACCTAACACGATAATATTAGTTGAATAAAAAAAATGCCATTAATTTAAAAATCGCGCCCTCTATCCCATAACCGCAAATACATAACTTGAATTTATTTATTTGTTAAATATGATGGTAGAATCAGTTTTTTCAGGTTTTCCAAAAGAGATTTAACCAGGCGAGTTAAGTTACATGAAGAATTTTAAGTAAATTACAAACATTTTGTTGTAGGTGTTTTGAATGGTTAACAGAATCTAGAAGGTCCGATCTGTTGCATAAAAAATATCGACTCTAAAAAACTTAACGAGTATGTGGCGAACACTTGCCATTCCTAAATTAATTACACGTGTCAATTTCTGAAACCCAATATTCAAATGATGCAAGGTATATTGGCGAAGCAATAAATACCCGTTAACATCTCTAGCTATACCAAAACTACTCAAGCTTGCAGCTCAAATAGGTAAAGAAAATTACGGAGGAACATTCTTAAATTGCAACGTGAAAAGAAAGCACTTCAATTGAAGTTAACATCTCCCAACGATTACTTCCCGAAAGCAGAGCATAAATTGTGACAGCCTAAGTGGACTTAAAAAATAAACCACTAAGAAGCAGGAGATATACAGAGGTATACAAATAATTTTCACTAAAAATATACTAAGTGACATAGAAAGAAGAACACCCAGTAATAATAAATATTTTGTAAATTTTTTGGGAATATATTTGTTTTTATTAAGATAAAAACGATCAGTTTTTCAGCCATATTGCCTTAGCGGTTGTTTTGTTAACCTCATTCAAAAATACTTACGATTAAGTAGTCAATTAAAACAATGAATTAAGCATTTATAAGCACAAGTTGTCATTTAAGCGATATAAATTACACATTTCAAAGAGCTTTAATTCAATCACAATGCCTCCAGTGCGAAGACGCCATAATTTTTGGCAAATAAGCGAGTTTGATAGGGTAGAATTGTGGGATTGCGTGAGGCTCGGGTTTGTCTATGAGAGATATATAGCCGTTAGAACGCAACGGAGTTTAAACACTATGGCAGTCTGTGTTTGGGCATGGAACCAAGAGGGCCGTACACGAAGAGCAAAAGGTACAGGACGTCGTCGAAGAACCACAGAACGCAAAGATCGCCGTCTTAGACTATTGGCTTTACGGGGGACCGCTTCTTCAACACGGGCGATTGCGGGCCAGTGGTTTGAAGAACATGGAAGACCGATTGGGATGCGCAACCGTTTATAGACGGATAAGAACCTTTGGGCTTTTTTTCATACCGTCCCTTTTTGTGCTACCACTGACTCCAGAGCATCGACGTTATCGTCTAGCGTGGTGTAGAGAACGGGCAAAATTGGGACCAAGAATGGAATTCAATTGTCTTTAGTGATGAAACCAGATTCTGTTTGGGTATGCATGACGGTCGTGCAAGGGTGAGAAGACGGCGCGGTGAAAGACAAGATCCCCAATTTTCTGTGAATAGGCATGTGCACCACACAGTTGGAGTTATGGTATGGGGAGCTATTGCTATTGAAAGGTAGGTCATCTTTAGTTTTTATTAGGAGGTAACATGACCACTGGGCGCTACATCCTGGAGGTCGTAGACCCCATATTGTACTTTTATGTTCAGACCATCCACAACAGCACATTCCAACAAGACAACGCACGACCTCATGTTGCTAGTGTTTCTTTGGTTCATTTTGAGGCCAATTAAATTGCTTTGTTGCCTTGGCCACCAAGATCTCCTCGGATCTTTTGCCCATCGAGCACGGTCTTGGGTATTATGGGGAAAAAGATTACTCAATTTACCTCACCCTGCACAAACTCTAGCGGCTTTGCATCATCAGTTACAGATAGCATAGGATGAATACCTCAAGAAGAAATTGATGACCTCATTAGAAATATGCCCAGACGTGTTAAGTTTTTTGAAGAAGTTAACAATTTAATTTTTTATCAAACTGTGATCGTTTACTGATCTAATTCGTATACACTAGTATACCAAAATTGTTCAAATAAATTCATTATTACTGAGTGTTCTTTTTTCTATGTCACTTAAAATTTTAACAACTCTTATGCTACATCTTTACAAATACGATATGTAAAGGTGACAAATTGAAGTCGATAGTATTAGACTGCAAAAAGAAAAGCTACAACTACAATGCGGTAGCAATGTTAGCAGTAGTAAAATTTTTGAAACCTAATTAAAAAGAATAGATGTATCACCGAAAAACCATACCTTCTCGTAAACGATAAGAAAATATATTATTTCTTCGATGTCCCCTATTTATTAAAGTCGGTCTCAAAATAACTTTGATTAAATACGATATAATCTGTAATAACAAAAAGCATCTTGGAAAGACATCGAAATTTTTGCATTCAGACAAATCTAAACTCGCTGCCATTGGCCCCTAAATCAATTAATTTACATATTACTCCCAATAATTTTCAGAAATGAAGGTGAAATATGTTACACAAGTGTTTAGTGAATCAGTTGCAGTTGGTTTTTCAACGTATGTAGCTTTTAATGCTTCATTTATTTGCATTTTGTGCTACTTTATTTTACAAGCAAAATGTTTATTTTTTTATTTTTGGCATAAATTTACTAGTAGTGGAAAAAATAGTATATACACCATGGTTGTGAAGTCCATTATTGCCTACGCACCTTATTTCTAGTGCCAAGGCAATAATGACAGACTTCAGAACCTTGGTGTATAATATACTATTATTTCACTTTGAAAATATGACAAGGCAAAAATTATTTTTTATTTTTAAGTTGAATAAAATATTAACAAAAAACAACCCAGTACCTACGCGATTCGAAGTCTTCCACAGTGTCTCCAAGAGTGAATTGCGGTTAGTTGTTGAATGGCTCACCCTATTTGCGACAAATGTCTTCCACGACTTTGATGTAGCTGTTATCCAACATATCGTAGAGTCCGTCCAAAAATATTCTCTTAAAATTAATTGGTATTGCTTGCTTAACCTTATGTTCCGTATTCCGCTAACAGTAATGCACTACAAAGTTTTAGTCTCGGTATTGATGTAAACTTAAGTGGAGCAACTCTTGATTTAGAGCACAATAAACTTGATGCGTAATTATTGAAATTATTCGCAGTTCGTTTGTATATGCTACAACTATACGCAGATTCCGACGCGTCACAAAAACCGTGTAATTCTATTTCCTTTGTAGTCTGCTTGCACTAAAACATTTGGATTCATTTTCAATGTAGTAATTAAATTTAATTGATTATAATATTCCACCCAGTCGGAAAGTATATTCATTAGAATGGATTCATCCCAATTTAACTTCAATTGCCAGAGCCTTTGCATTATTATTTTTGCCTTAGTAGTAACGGGTCCAACTAATCCTAATGGGTTGTAAAGTTGTGCAATCGAAGATAATATGCTTCTTTTTCTAACTTTATTATTTGGTTTAATATTTGTTGAATATTGCAAACAATCATTTGTGGAGTTCCATAGTAAACCCAATGCTTTTGATACTTCGTCGTTATAAAAGCTCAGTTTTAGCCTTTTGACGAATTATATTATTTATTTCGTTATTGTTAGACCTTCACTTTCTAAATGCGAAACCACCTTTTTGCAAAGTGTTGTTGATGTTGTGATATATTTCAATTATTTTTTCCTTTGTCAGAGCTCTAGTAATTAAATCGTCAACGTAGAAGTCGCGCTTGATTATTGTTGATTGAGACGAATGCGTTTTTCTTGAACGATTCGCTAATTCATTTAAACATCTAATTGCTAGGTAAGGCACACAGGCTAATCTATACGTAACTGTGTTTAGTGTGTAGATTTTTATTGGATCACTAGTAACCAAACCTATTTGAGAATGGGCCTAATCTAGACAAACCTGAAATTAAAGACATGAGGTCACTGCTCAAATCAGAGGTCAAAGGTCAGGCCAACTTAGTATTAGCCTTAAGTCAGCGCTTGGACCTCCTAAACAATTTGACGTATCGATCTGCGAAATCGGTTGCAGCGTTCGGAGGAGAAGACGAACATACGCACACACAGACAAACCGGGCCACGATTTTATGTGTGTAGATTGCTATTATAACGCTAAAAAATCTTCTGAAACTTGCAGTCTCATCGGCAATTAAAATTTGTCTGCACATTTTGCTAAGTCAGCCGTAATTACATATGTATGTATTCTAAATCTTACCATCATTGACACTAGATCACTTTGAATTGTAGGACCCACTAGAAGTTTGTAGGTGTTTTCGAGGATCCGTCTAATACCTAGATTCCCAAAGTGGTCCAGGTGGACCCCCAGGGTCCACGGGAGCCCGATAGGGGTCTACGCTTGCGTGGAAAAAAATGGGGTCCACAACTCGTTAACGGGGGTCTATAAAATGTATTAGGTGACCCGACTTGACTTCTATGAATAAGGGAGACAATAATATATATAGGCAGACAATATTATAAGAAGCTTGACTTCTCCTATGAATATAGGAAGACAATATTATAAGAAGCTCAGCAATTGTTTTTGTAAGAACTTGCATATTCCATATTCAGAAAGAGCGTGTCAAGACTCGCCGATGCCGCGCCGCCCGCCCGCCTAGTTAAAGTCGTGTCTGAACTTGCATGAACTTGTTGGATTTTTCTTTAATATAAATACGAATGCGAATGATAAACATTACTCAGTTGTTTCCGGAATTTCAAAAGAAAGTGTACCTATATAAGTGTTCACCAGTGACGGAAGTAGTTTTCAGACTTTTGAAAATTAAAGTGAATTGATATTATTGTTTGCCAGTGTTGGAAAAGTAAGTACCTACCTATCTATTTGTTAGCAACTTGTATCTTAAAAAGCCACTTCTATTATGTTTGTTAAATCATTTTAAGATTACTTAACAAACATTTTTTCATATTTACAGGTAAGTAATTGATACGAAACATGGCTGAATCTAAGAAGAAGTGTCGACAGTACAGTGTTGAATATTTGAAATTTGGTTTTCTTCCATCAAATACAGACAAGCGATTGCCCATGTGTCTTTTATGCAACAAAGTCTTGAGCAATGACTCTATGAAACCATCGAAGCTGGAAGATCATCTAAGAAGGTGTCATCCTGACAAAATAGGTAAGGATTTGAAATATTTCCAAACATTGAAGGAAAAGTATGAAAGAGACCCACCGTGCATAGTATGTTCGCTTCAACGTCTGAAAGCAACGACGATGGCTTGCGGGCATCTTAAAATATCTCATTACTTATAGCAAAATCTGGGAAACCGCATACCATTGGAGAGGAGTTAATTTTGCCTGCTGTTGAAGAGGTCTTAAAAACTGTCCTGCACAAATCTTCATTTGACATACTTAAAAGAATTCCTTTTGAGTAACAACACTGTACAAAGACGTATTGATGAAATGAGCTCTGATGTTGAAAGTTTCTTGTGTAATTATCTGCAAACAACTCATTTTTCTATTCAACTGACGAGTCAACTTTACCTGGCAATCAAGCATTATTATTGGCATATGTTCTATTTATCAAAGGCGAACAAATGTTTGAAGAGTTACTATTCGCGAAAACTTTGAAGACTGACACTAAAGGTGAATCAATTTTTAATGTTCTGAATGATTTTTTTACGGAAAAATCAATTGCATTCACAAACATTATTTCGGTGGCAACAGATGGAGCTCCTGCCATGGTCGGGCGATATCGTGGGTTTATAAGTCATCTTAAAAGGATTATACCAGAAGTAATTGCAATTCACTGTGTCATCCACCGACAACATCTAGTAGCGAAAAAATTGAGTGATAGATTGCACCAAGCGCTTCAATTTGTGATTAATGCAGTTAACAAAATAAGAAGCAATGCATTAAATACGCGCTTATTTGCACAGTTGTGCGAAGAAAATGATGAGGACTTCCAACGATTGCTGCTACATACCGAAGTACGCTGGTTGTCGAAAGGTGCATGTCTATCAAGATTCTATTTGCTTTTCGACTCTGTTTTAGAGTTTCTGAACACTAAAGATCCTGTTTTAAAAGAAAACCTCATGAATTTCAAAGCAGACATTGCGTATTTGACAAATTTGTTCAAAAAATTCAATGACCTCAACCTACAGTTACAAGGGGACAGCCTCAATTTGATAAAAACAAAGAGTGAAATTTCAGCTTTTCTTGGTAAACTGAAACTTATGAAGCAAAATATTGGTCGACGTGAATTTTCCCAGTTTCCAAATTTATCGCAGGTAGAATGCCTCGACGAAGATATTCAGACGTATGTTCAACATTTGATTGTCCCTGTATGATGATTTTAAAATCAGATTTGAAGACATTCTGTCGATGGATATACCACCATGGATAATAAATCCATATGATGAAACTGAAGTGGAAAATGTGGTACTGCAAGAAGAGCTACTCGAGCTTAGCACTAATGAGGAGCTCAAAGTAGCATTCAAAAGAGGGTATCAATCATTTTGGCTGCAGGCACAAATACCTGAAAAATATCCAGGAGTGTGGGAATTGTGCAAAAATTTCTCATAGCTTTTGTCAAAGTTTTGATTATATTGCGACCGTTTTTAAAATAATAATCATTATTAGTTTTGATGTTAAATTTTGATTCTACTAAGACTGTTATAACAACATAATTAAAAGTGTAGTAATTTTTGTGTTTGAATAAATAGCTACAAAACAAGAAAAATACTTATTTTTACTTTTACCACTCCGAAGTGGGAGATTATTGGTTTCTTGTACTGTGAGTCAATCTTAGAATACAAAAAGTAAAGTAGGAATCCAACTGTTGGATGAAGACGTTTTTAGACTGGCTTTGAAACTTAGCTTGAATGACAATACTCACAGCATAATCAAAGCAATATAAATTCTCACCCCTTTTTTCGAAAACTTTCAACTCATAGTTGATTGAAAATAGCCACAACACAGATTTACATAGACATATACTTTTTCGGGTTTTGGAAGTAAGTTAGTAAATGTAATAGCTGCAGGGGTCCACCAGATCCAGCAAAATGTTTAAAGTGGTCTATGAGAAAAAACAGTATGGGAACCACTGCTAATACAACGCGGAGCCTTGTTGTTTTACTAGTTTCCTTTATGACGCAATGATGCGACAAAAGAAATTTGACCAGCAACTATCCAACCTAACTGCGTTTTTTGCAATCGAAGATTGGAATGAAATTGTAATTTAATTTGACCAACACAAAGTAACTGCCAAAAAATTTGTGATCCTAGTAAGCCATCGATTGATGACGATTTATAGAAATGAATCAGGGGTTAACGCTGAGTTATAAATGGTATTACTTTATTTACTCGTGATTTTATCGCAGCTTTAACTTTTTTTTAAATTTTGTTATTACAATAAACAATTCTTACTAAAGATATTTTGACATGTTCGTACGCAATATTTAATTATCTGCTTAATGATTCCGTTATAAAATTAAATTGCGAACCACTATCTAACATTACAAGAAATGATTTTGCTATCCATATTTTCAATGCCGGTTGGAATCTCGATATCGTGTTGCGAATCAGATTCTGCCACTTTAGTTACATGTTCAATTAAAGGAGTTTTCACAAAATTTTGGTTTCCACGGTTGATTGATTCTGGCGTGATTTTGCGGTTCTTTATCGACGCGCGATTCTAATACTTTACATCGTTCTTGTAAAAATTCTGTCAGGTTGTTGATGGTAGGAAAGTCTACGTTTACAGTTCTTTCTTCCCATTTATCCAGAGTAATACTATCTAATTTCGATACCGCTATAAATACTAATACGTCATCAATTGTGGGATGCCCTAATACTTCTAGCGCTTGAACATTATTTACAAATTTATCGAGATGACTTCGAAGCGATGTGCTTGAGTACTTATAAACTTGAAGCAACGCAAATAAAGTATTTAAGTGGTTTTCTACAATGGTCTTTTTATTTTGAAGGCGGTTCCATAGTCTTTCTCAAGCAATTACGATGCTGCCTAACTTTGGGATATGTTTGATTCTGATCTAGATAATACTGTGTTTTCTCTTGTATATTCTTGCCTAAAAACTTCAGTCTCGGCTACTAACTCCAAAATACAAATTTTCAACTTTGTTACCCTGATTTACTTGATTTTCGCTATCATCTAACAATTCGATTTCTTCTTGTACCATATTAAAATTCAACAAATGTTTTGTTGCCTGCTTTAACCTTACTTTTTTAACTGAGCTATGTGCCTGTCAGTTAAAACTGGTTCTAAGTTTAATTTTGTTAAAAACGTATTAAATTTTGTAATTGTCGCTTTATAACGCCCCCATTTGCTACTAGTACTTTTAATTTTTCTATGTGGTCATTGACCGTCGATGCTTAAGCGATATTAATTTTTGTTTTAGGGAATATGTAAGAAAGGAAAGTGATTCACTTACACCTTGTGAGATTTTGATTGTAGTTTGTTGATTACTTGTTGCGTTGGTTATCGAGAATAAATATCTTGCCATAAACCGTAGTCAGGAGTGGCAGCGTGGTGGTTGTTACCGAGAACCTATATCTTGCGATAAACCGTTACACTTCAACCGAATTTAAACTTTGATTAATACTTAAATTGATTCGTGCCTAAAAACCATGTTGATGCTTAAGTCTTTTTAAGCATAATAAAACGAACACGTTACTGAAATATGTACATTTTATTCAGGATAGGAGTTATTAGTTATACAACTAAATCTTAACTGACTAAAATATTATGAAAATGTTGAAGGTAATTAGTTGGTGAGAGTAGAAACCGCCTTTGACGTAAGCATTGACCAATACAAAAAAAATCTAGTGGGACAATACAAAAAAGGATATGACAAGACGCTTCTTGGAAGCTAAATTAGTGCACTGCAAAAACAAGGTTTTGTCTAAAATGTCGTGGCTTGGCTAAGCAACAGTAAATGTTTTACGTGCATTATCGTTATCAGAAACTTTAAATGCTTAAACACTCATATCGACACGAGTTCTTGTTCTTTATACACGAGATGTCGCAAGACACGCATTTCAATTTATGCAGCAAAAACTAAGTCGCATGTCAATCTTGTGCAAAGTCCGAAGAAGCAACGAGCACCCCAGATATCAAGTTTGTCAGCATAAATAAAATATGAATACGTGGTATAAAAATAAACAATTATCATTAAGTATTATTTATTCAGAGTTCGTTACTAATTGTATTACAGTATAGTACCGTCTTCTTTGCCACGATGTGACGAATCACATTGCTTTGGGCAATGGACAACGCAACAAAGTCGTTTGATTAACTTCCCTAACAAGCAACAACCGCCACGATAAAAAAAGGCACTGCTGCAACACCAACAAAATCAACCATATTGCATCGCAGACGACAACACTTCACTACACCATACTTCATGAGACCAAACATCAAGACGCGCCCTAAGTTTTGTTACAACATAGCCGTCAATCATCACATACGCATACTCGTCACGGAACCCAGAAGCTTACAACTGCGCTAGAGCAATATGCTTGCCTTGTGCTTGCGACGCGTCGTCCGGTTTCAACGTGTATCACTTGTCAGAAACAAGACGTGCTAGAGCAACACATTTGTCCTGGAACTGCAAGCTCCAAGTCTTTGAGGTACTGCCTGTCGGTTACAAGTACAAAGCATAGGTCCGAAGTCTAAACGTTGTCAAATACACCACACGTATCCGCATAATTCTCCTGTGAAACAACGCCAGCATCTCAACACGTCATCATCCGCAGCACTATACACTACACTCACTAGCATTACCTCAAAAACCAACGCAGCATCCTCGATTCGTTTTTTGGTACACGTAAAGAATAGTGTAAATACAACATCAAAAACATTGTTGAGTTCAGCAGCTACTACAACGCCGGCAACAGAAGGAATAAGATCTCACAGAATCACTCGCTTTGGAAGGGGAGTACATGTTTTCACTTAGCTTCGGATAAATCTAAAGACGCACACAGAAACCTACATGGCAATATCAACTCCATCGCTGGTCTGGGAGTACTGTAGCGATCCCCAAAATTTCATCATGAATTTCATCATAAATTAAGCAAAAACAAATAATTCAAGTTTATTCACAATGCTTAATATACAACAATAAGTACTAGGTCACAGAACAACCTTGCGCAAAAGCCGAAGCAACTAATTTGTCCCAGATAAGCAAGTTTTGTCAGCTTAAATGTAATATAAATAGATGGTAGAAGGTAAACATTGTAAGAATTATTATCAAACATTTATTCAGCGTACGTTTATTATATATTGTCATCATCACATTGAATTCGAAACATTTCTTTCTTTTTATAACAAATGAAGCAACAACAGTAAATTACTATATTAGAAAAACACTATAACAGAGATTACAATTAAAAATAAATGACATTTGATTTGTTTGATTTGTAAATTAGGTAGTTTTTGTAGAATGAATGACCTTAAATTACTTTAATTGTTTTTCCTTGATAATCTACTACCTCCCACTTTGAGAACCATTTCCTAGATTGCTCGAAATCGCTGTTTGGTGAGAATACACTTCAATATATTGTTTATCTATTTGAAAACAAAAAAAAAATAAAAACATGCTTGCCTCAAATAGATTTTTTGATTCCTACTAGAAATTATTAAAAAATGATAAAACGACATCCATTTTCTCGACTTTTCTTTTTTTCCCAAATCTTCGCGTAGCAATAACGAACAAACTTATAGAAAGTAGTATGAAATTTTTAAATTTTAAGCATCTAAACAAGCAACCATTTATTTTTATATATTTTATATACATCAAATGGGAAAAATTTTTGTAACTGAGATATCCAAAAATTTCTTTTGGCAAATGAATGCAGCATATCGAATGACAAAAAAGCACTTTGACAAATGTCATGTAACCACTGTCATGGTGGCAAATTTAAAAATATCTCTTAAATATGTAAAAACTGAGGTTATATGACAGGATATTGAAAAATGCCTAAGAAAAAGTTGTTCAGAATTAGATTATACGTCTATATGCAAATAATGACTTTTTAAAAATATTTGTTTTCCGGCAGTTTTTCCGGAGAAAAAAACTGGGGAGTAGTGGGAGTACCCGTCCTCAGCGGGCTTATATAAATCGCAATCCTCTCAAACGGCGCTAGCGGACGGGTACTCCCACTACTCCACCGTTTTCTCTCACTCGGTCATTTTCAGTCATCTTTGCATGCATTTTTTTGCGTGTTAAATATCATTTTATCAAAAAATGAGAATATACATTTTGTTTCTTTCTGTTTCAATTTCACATTATTTATTATTTCTGACAATCGGACGACCACACGAGCATTCAGCCTTGATTGAATATATTGCTTTAAAAAAATTAAATTGCAATTTTATTGCTATTCATCATTTTACTTTCTAGGAACAGATTGGGGAGAAGGAAAACGCTTTTTTTGGGTTCTTAGATGATTTTGTTGAAGAGTTAGTCTCTTCACAAGAGTCTTTCGACAACAATACTTTTATCAAAAGTCCGGGGGTAAAGTAAATAACGTAAAGATGTAATTTAAGAATATGTGTTTGTATATTGGCGGATTGATAATGTTATTAAAAAACAACGCCAAAAACACAACCAACAGTTTTCTTTTAACTTGGGTTAACGTGTGTTAGAAATAACTTCCGTCTATTAAAGTGCCAATCGGTGAACGGTCATAAAGAATTTGAAATGAAGTGCATGTTTGAGTGCTATCGAGGTTCTTTTAAAGACACTTTACGCAAGTGCGCTATTAGAAATCTCGAGTATGAATAAACAATGACTGTTCTGTGTTTGCCGAAGCCACAGAATAAAAACAAAATAAACGTATACCTTACGTAATAAGGAACTAATACTTTAAGACGTCGAAGACAATCGTAGTTCAAGTTAGAAGATTTGGTGATTACAAAGACAAGTAATTGTAAAAGTATGAGAATTTGAAATTGACGAAGACTAGTGATCTGTAAGTTCGTTATGCAAATATTTAACCCTTATTCCGTGGCGCGTAAAGTTGCCGTCGAAAAACCCGTCATATTGCAAGCTTAATTTTTAGAAAATAAATAAATGGGAGTTTTAACCTGCGAGATACATTTTGAACTTCAATAATTTTGTTGAGTATTTACGGCTTAGCGTATCAATGAGTAATTAATCCAGTTTCAGTGTTTTATGTACGGAGTGTCACATTTTCGTTGTAATTGCGGGGTATCTCGGTTATTAGTGAAGGTGGAGGGATGCGATTTTTGCAATACCGTGCTACTTTTTATGAAACGAAAAATGCAGTAAGTAGAATTGTCGTAGCCCTCTTAGATTTTCAGATACAGGACGTTTTTGAAATGATTGCATTTACAAGCACTCTTCGTAACTCGGCTATCTGTTGCCGTATTAGAAAGACAAAAATTGATTCTAATTGAACTTTTTGCGTAGAATTTAGTGACCTGCTTGAATTTCTTCTTGGATGACCCAAATTTATATTTTTTTAATGGGACACCCTGTACATTTTAATGTCATTAAATTGCATATTTTTTTCACTTTAAAACTATACTAAAATATGTCAAAACTTTTAAATCAATGACATTAACATCCCATTTTTGTAGTTGGCTAAAGGATTTAGTTAAAAAATAAAAGAATCCGTTATACACATATGCACATTTTAATAAGTAGACAAAAAAAATAAAATAAAACCACAGATTAAAATATTGTTCAAATTTAAGAAATGCCAATAGTTAACGGTAACGACTGTGAATGTCGTTACAGTTAACTGTTGTCGTTTCTTAGTTTATACTATTTGTCCGTGTTCTTTATAAACGAGATGTCGCAAGATATGATTTTCATATATTGTTCAAAATAATTACCGTTTTCCAGTAAACAGAATTCACAAACTTTCGTAATTCTGTTTAAAGCATTTAAAATTACAATATTTCGTTCCTCTAAATCTTGATAAGCTTGACTGGTTGCGTTTCGCAGTTCTTCGACGTTGTTATGTCGATTGGTGTTCGTTTGCATTTTTGGGTTGATGGACGCAAATGCCTTTTTTATTTTTTTCAGAAAATATTAAATTGCACTGGTTTTAACTTAACAAAATTTTTATTTTTACGTCATCGTACATACTTGTTCGCCCAGCAACAACTACGAGGATATATTGAAAAATTCTTAGTCTACTATAGAATCAAACAAAATTTCAATGTCAAAATATTTTATTACTCAACATATTCTCCTCTTAATTGGATACATTTATTACAGTGAACCTGCAACGTCTCTAGACCTTTCAAAAAAAATGTTTCTTCTTGCTCTGCAAACCAGACCTCCACAGCTTCTATTACCTCCTTGTTGGAAGAAAATGTACGACCTTTTAAATTATTTTTCAATTGAGGAAAGAGGTGATAGTCGGACGGAGCCAAATCGGGTGAATAAGGGGGGTGTTCTAGTAATTCAAACCCTAAATCACGAATTTTTGTATGGCAACATGAGATTTGTGTGCAGGGGCGTTGTCCTGCAAAAACAAAACACCTTTGGATAGCTTTCTGCGTCTTTTCTCTTTAATATTTTCCCGTAGAGTGGTCAGTAATGTCGAATAGTAATCTCCAGTTATTGTTCTACCCTTATCCAAAAATCAATCATGATTACTCCATGGCAATCCCAAAAACTGAAGCAAGAACTTTTCCAGCAGATTTTTGGACACGAAACTCTTAGGTCTTGGAGAACCATAGTGTCGCCATTCCATCGATTGTTGCTTTGTTTCTGGATCGTAGAAATGTACCCAAGTCTCATCCATAGTAACAATTCGGTTTAAGAAGTCTACATCGTTTTCAAATCGAGCACATATCGAACGCGATGCTTCTACCCTTGCACGCTTTTGGTCAACATTCAAACATTTGGGGATCCATTTTGCAGCAATTTTCTCTCAAATTGACTTAAACCATATGATGAACGCGTTCGTATGAAATATTCAGTGCTTCAGATATCCGTTTTAGCCCAATTCGACGGTCTGATAAAATCATGTCATGAACTGCATCGATATTTTCGGGGACTGACACAGAAACTGGCCTTCCCGATCGGTCATCATCTTCAATGGAAAATTTACCTCTTTTGAAGCTTGCATTCCAATTTTGACGGTCGCATACGAAGAACATTGATCACCAAGGGTATTAAGCATATCTTCGTAAATCTGCTTACCTCTTAACCCTTTTAAATACAGGTACTTGATGATGGCTCAATACTCCAATTTTTAGATTTTCACAATTTCGGTGGACATCTTTTTCATTTAATTTATTGCGTGACTCTGGTTTACTTTTTTGACGTCAAACTTTACACTGACACTTCTAATAAGTTATTGTTCGTTGCTATGGTAACGCAATATTTTGTTTATGCAAGGAACTGGTCTAGGCTAACTAGATATCAATACATCCTCGTAGATACATACCCCGGGCACGAGGTTGAAAGGAAAGATATTCTCAATTCGTTACAAATGTGAGCGGGGGAAATTGACTGATCATCCGTCAAATAATAGATGGCGCTAACAGTATTAAAAGTAACTAAAGAAAATATACTCAAGGTGATTGTAATCTAAACATGCCGCCCTCTTTGAATAATCTACAGATTTTCAATAACAAATGCATAAGCAAAATAAAGAACAAAGCATTAAAACAAAAAAAAACTAGCTTAAAGCGCAGATAAAACGTTAATATGCGCAACACAAATAAGTACAAAGATTTGAAACTTCACTCGCGCACACAATCTTTGTCGCAAACTGTAATCAATATGTGATTAAGACGTTGAGGGCTTTGACGCTGCACGGCGCACAGAACCCTGAGCTGTTTTTATAGTTGCCACTTGAGAGATTCCGTCGTGTCCAGGGTACAAATCGATGATACGTCCTAAACGCCACCGCATAGGAGCGATACCATCTTTCTTTAACAGCACGAGTTGTACCAGTTCTATTTTATTTTTGCAACTGGACCATTTAGTGCGTTGCTGCAACTGGCCAATGTTGTCGCGATGCCATTGGGACCAAAAATGCTGAGCGAATTGCTGTATTCGCTCAAACTGCTTTAAGCGGCAGATGAGCACAGATTCTAATTGTGCATCGGGAACAGACACCATAGGCCTCCCAATTATAAAGTGAGCCGGGGTTATAGGTGTGAAGTCATTGGGATCATCGGAAAGAGGGGACAATGGCGGGAATTCAAAATAGCTTCTATTTGAGCAAGTAAAATACTGAATTCCTCAAATGTAAATAATGCGTTGCCAGCCACCCTATTTAAATGATGCTTGACGCATTTAACGCCAGCCTCCCAAATTCCTCCAATGTGAGGAGCATGAGGTGGGTTAAAATGCCATTCTATCTAATTCAGCACTGTGTGTGTTTAAAAATTTGCATAGATCACTCAATTTTTTATTAGCACCGACAAAATTGGTGCCGTTGTTGGAGTAGATTTTGGATGGTTTTCCTCTTCGTGCAGCAAATCTTCTAAGAGCTGCTAAAAATGAGTCGCTTGACAAGTCGCTCACAAGCTCTATATGAATTGTTTTGATTGTCAAGCAAATGAAAATGCATATGTAGCACTTAGAAGTTTTTGCACCCCGCCCCTTTCTATCTTTGATTATAAATGGGCCAGAATTATCTGTGCCCACAGCATTAAAAGAAAAATTTTGAGAAACTCTGTCCTTCGGTAGGCAGCCTAATATTGGTTCCGCCGTTCTGGGTGCAGCACGAAAGCAATGTAAACAGTTACGGACAATGTATTTGGCTAGGTTTTTGGCCCGAACAGGCCAATAGGTCTCACGAATTGAAGAAAGGAGCAATTGGGGACCGGCATGCAGCAATCTTAAATGTTCTTGTTTCATCAACAGCTGTCTAAAAATATGTTTATTATCGAGCAAAATGGGATGTTTCTTATCAAAATTGTATGATGAGTTTTACAATCGTCCTCCAACACGCATGATCCCATTGTTGTCTATGAAAGGCGTTAAACTTGTAATTTTGCTGCTTGAGGGTAATGGTTTGTTTTGATTAATATCGCTGATTTCAGGAGCAAAAGTTTCACTTTGAACTATTTTAATTAGGGCAGTGCGAGCATTATTTATCTCCTTAATGGAGATATGGGAAGTAGTACGCACATTCCCTAAGTTGGAGGCGTTGAAAATGAAACGCAGGCAATAAGAAGCAACTCTTTCGAGTTTCGCAAAAGATTAAAAGCGTTCAAAGGAAAAACAAATCTTTCTGAAGCTAAGAAAAATCTTAGCACTGTCCTTTAATTCCGGTACATTCACCTCGTTAGGTGGCAGACCTGGGCCAATTTGAAGAATCAGAAAGAAGAAATCGTGGTCCGTTCCACCAGAGAGTGCAGCTTGATATTTTTGAAGGGGACAATCCTTGTGACAGTAAGTCGGATGGATTTTCTAGAGTAGGAACATGTAGCCAGGAAGCTTTGGTAGGCAAAGACTGAATTTCAGCAACTCGATGAGCCACAAAGGTTTTTAAAAGGTGCGGTGGAGCATTTATCCACCCAAGGACGATCATCAAGTCAGTCCATAACTAGCAAGGAGCTAATTGTAGGCTTAAAGCGTTTACAACAATTTTTATTATTCGCGTAAGAAGCAATACTCCGCATAGTTCCAGCCTAGGTATAGTTAGCGACTTCAATGGAGCGACTCTGGTCTTGGAGGACAGGAGGCAAAAATAGACTTCACCACTTAGATTGGTGGTGCGTATGTATACAGAAGCACCGTACGCTTGGGAGCTTGCGTCTGAAAAGTCATGAATTTGTATAGTGCGATAGTTCTTGCACATTACTTGACGTGATATTTTTAGACTATTTAAGTCGGTAAGACGGGAACGGAATTTCAACATTTTTTATGTATATTCAACGGAATAGATTCATCCCAACCTAATTTTTGGAGCCGCAATTGTTGCATGATTAATTTTGGTATGATTGCACATGGACATAACAGACCAAGAGGGTCAAAGATTTGTGCAGTCTCTGACAATATCGATCTCTTTGTAATTTTTGCATCGATATGGTTAGGGAACGTAAACATTAAAGAGTCTGTATCAGCCTGAAAAGAGAGACCCAACGTTTTTGTACATTTATTTTTGCCAAAATTTATAAAGTTTGGATGTATCTTAGAGTCGAAATTATTTAGAATGAATGAATCGTTCGACATCCATTTCCGCATATTAAAGGATCCTGATGCAAGAATTTTAGGTAGTTTTTTACAAATTAATTCAGCGTCTTATAAGTTGTTGCAACCCGTTAAGAGGTCATCCACGTTGAAGTGATTGCAGATGACGTTGGAAAGATATGATTCGGTTTCTTTGCACTCAATTCCTAACTGAAATAAACTGCGAATAGCAAGAAAGCTCGCTGCAGCGGTTCCATACGTAATAGTGTTTAAATTGTAAAATAGCAATTTACTGTTTGGATTTTCCCTCCAAAGGATTCTTTGAAGAGATCGTTGTGAGGGGCAGACCAGAACGTGTCAATACATCTTTTCAACGTCGGCCGCAATTACGTAGGTAAATGACCAAAAATTAATAAGAATGGAGAATAAATATCGCAGTATGGTCGAACCGATCATTTGCAAATCATTTACAGAGTAGCCGCTGCTAGAAGGGGATGATCCATTAAAAACAACCCGCAATTTAGTGGAAACGCTAACCTCTCTGTACACGCAATGATGAGGCAGATAATAAATGGGTTTGGAATCCCTAGCATGTGACAACGTCATGTGACCCAGCGTAATATACTCACGCATGAACTCTGTATATTTAATTTTTATTTGTTTGTTTTTTTGCGAAGCGGCGTTTGAGATTAAAAAATAACCTTTTCACACTTTCTAAAGAGTCGCCTAATAAGCGAGGTGAGTCTTTGAGGGGTATATTTACTATGAAACGTCCGGTAAAATCACGTTTGGTATTGATCATGAAATGGTTTTCGCAATCATTCTCTTTAGGTGAGAGAGGTTTTTCGGACGGTATCTCCTCAATTTCCCAAAATTTGGTTAATTGGTTTTCAACCGAAGCAGAGAAATGGCATCGTACCTCGGTTTGTACGGTAGAGTCATAGGAAATTGGGCCACTCATTACCCAACCAAATCGAGTTTTTTGTAATGTAGGTTGACCAGATCCTAGGGACATTTGACCCACGCATTGCAGGCCATAGAAATGAGCTGCACCTAGAAGAATGTCAATGGGACCTGGTTTCATAAAAGAGGGGTCAGCCAATGTAATGTTGGGCGGTATTCTTAAGTGTGCGGCGCAGATTTTGACGTTAGGCAGCAAGCCAGTAATGAATGGAACTATTAAACAAGGAAAATTTAAATTATACTGAGTGTGCCTGGCGTGTGATAATACATCGCATTGGGAGTGAACATTTATTGCGGAGTCCATCAACCCCATCACTTTTATATTAATAGGGTATTTGTTCAATTTTAAATGTTTGAATAAATCTTTGGTGATATAATTGCTTTGACTTCCAGAATCTAATAAGATCCGAGCACGGTCAAGAATTCCTTCCCTATCAGCGATTTTTACAATGGCCGTTAATAAAAGTACGCTACTGTAATTATATGTGAAAGAAGATAGAGTTAGGTTCGGCTCTTCTGTGCCAGAATTATCTTTGTCACCTTGACTAGCGACGCTAGATTTTCTTTGAAATGGAGAACTGAATGATGTCTACCCCTGCATTCACGGCAATTAAATTGTGATTTACAGTTTTTTGACATATGACCTTTAAACAAGCAATTAGAACGCAACTGATTTCTTTTGGCATAATCAGTTCTATCATTTATTGACAATGAGAGAAACTTTTTGCAGTTAAATATCAAGTGTGATTCATTGCAATAACGACAAATTTGATCGCAGGACTTGTTAAAATAAAAGAGCGGGTGCCGTGGTTAGGTTTGCTTGGCGTTTTTAAATTATCACGCCCAATTTTACTAGTATCGCCTTCGAGTGCTCAGCTACACTGGCTTTCTGTTCCAGAAACTCTAAAAATTCGTCAATTGCCGGGCAACTATCAACATCTTTTATTTGTTCCCAATCGCGTTTGGTAGTAGCATCGAGATGTGAGGTTAAATAATGAATGACAATGACCTCCCCTAACTTCGATTCGAGAACTAGCATGTTTAAGAATTTTATGTGTTGTCTAGTGTTATCATACATTTTTCTTAACTTAACAGCGGATTCTTTGGCAATTTATTTTAGTTTTATACTTACGTGCTTCGGTTCGTAACAGTACATTATTTAAATTAATAAAACTTTAATGATTTCATAAAAGTGCGGTTGTGTTTTAATAGTGCTCCGTGAGTTGTTTTTTAATTTAGAACATAATTTATGTGGAGTTGTAGTGATTTCCACAATTAAAGTTATTTTCTGCTTAACAGATATATTTTGTAGTGTGTGCGAGTCTGATAACATTCGTAAATATAAACATATGTACCTAAACCGTAACAACGTTCTGCATTAACAGGTATATAAAACTTACAATCTTTCATTGTTAAACAATAACATATTCGTAACTAATTTTAATAACTCCTTTGTTTTCACGTGTTGTTCTTACCGTGGTCCATTCTGTTTGTATTTATTGTGAGTCACCGCGACGGATCCCGCAGGTGTGAAGAGTGTCCATTGTTATATCCCTTTTTTTGTGTAATTAATTTGTCATCAATATGCCTAACAATTGCTTTTTGTGCGAATCTGCAGTTACTCCTACAACACCCTCTATAAAATGTAACGTTTCCTGTAAAAAACACTATCATCTTAAATGCCTTCAACTATCTGATTCCAAATTAAATGAAATTTTAGATGACAAAAACTCGTGGATCTGTGAAAATTGTTCCAATACAGATGGTTCAGTTTCAACTATCTCCATAAATATTATTGAAAATATTTTAAAAAAACAATTTAACAGCTTTAAACAGGATATGTTATTATTAATAGAAAAAAAATTTGATGATTTTTCCATCAGAATTAAAGGCGTTGAAGACGAGGTAAAAAATATTCGTGGTGAACTTGATATTCTAAAATCTTCGAATCTAAACACTACCAATGAGTTAAACTTTGAAGAAGTTTTGAGTGAAATTGATGAACGTCGTCAACGTTCATACAATGTTCTGCTTTACAATATTTCATTAATTCTAGAAGAAAGGGTAGCCGAAAACCTTAAAGAAATTCACAAGATTTTATCTCCTTTAGGTACTTTCGCTGCTCCAAAGAAAGTTCTTCGTGTTGGAATAAAAAGAATGGTGTTAATCGCCCTATAAAGATTGCATACAACACTGTAGAAGATGCAAAGGATGTACTTCGTTCCAATAAAATAAATCATAATCGCTTGTTTCATTTTAGATCGGACTTGACTCAAAGGCAAAGAAACCATAACAAAGAAACAATTAAAGAATTAAATGATAGGCGCGCAAAAGGCGAGTCAAATATTTCGGTAAAATATAAAGATAACTTAGCTTTTATTGTTACTAATAAAGGTAATGTTCCTTCAGATGCTTCAAAAACTGAATGTTTATTATCAGAATGTTGGTGGGATTCGAACAAAATTGGAACTCTTTTCTGTAAACGTTAATTGTAGTTTTTATGATGTACTAATAATAACTGAGTCTTGGCTTTGTGATAAAATTAATAATTCAGAACTGAGTCTTTATAATTACAATATTTTTCGTAAAGATCGTAATTTTCTAACAAGTAAAAAATCTAGAGGTGGAGGTGTCTTATTGCTTGTCAAAAACATTTTGATGCTTCTGTTATTTTTGTTAGTGAAACAGTTGAAAGCATCTTCGTTTGTATTTCTGTTAATAGAAGCAAAATTATTATTGGTGGTGTATATTTACCGCCTGACTCTTCGATTGATACATATAAATCACACTGCTCTGATTTAGAGCATGTGTCAAATCAATTTAGTGGCGATCCAATTATTATAGCAGGTGATTATAACTTGCCTGACTATAAGTGGAATAATGAAGAAAATGATTCAAATATTGTTTATTGTCCAAAATTTGAAAAAATTTATACGTCTTATGCATTTCTGGGACTAAAACAAATCAATAAAAACCTAATAATCGAGGAGTTTTTTAGATTTAGTGTTTTCTAATATCGAAGATTTACAAATTGATTTAGCATTAGATCAGGTTTGTGAAACTAGTGCTCACCATGTTCCGTACTGTTGGTCAATTAATTTGTTAGACAATATAACTAATTTGTCTTGCAGTTTTGAAATCTTTAATTTTTGCCAAGCAGACTATACATTATTAAACGACTACTTTGCAACAGTTAATTGGGATTTGTGTTTTAATGGATTGAAGGTGGATGATCAGTTAGATGTTTTTTATAATATTATTTATGATGCCATAGGTAAATATGTTCCTAAAAAAATTATTAGACACAATACTACCTCATACCCAAAGTGGTTTAATTCAGAGCTTATTAGAATTTGCAAAGAAAAGAGAAAGGTTCATGCTAAATATAAAACATCAGGTAATCAATTAGACTATCTTTATTTTAAAACATTACGATCACGATGTAATATACTGAAACAACGTCTTCATAATGCATACATTGATGATGTTAACGCTTGTATTAATGATAATCCAAGGTTTTTGTGGAAATTTATTAGTGATAAAAAATGTCAACGTACTATTCCTAATGTGATGAGTTACAATGATGTTTTGGCTTCTAGTGGAGATAGTATAGTGGAACTGTTTGCAAATTTTTTGCTTCTGTATACAACAATGACAATAGTACTAATACTTATGGAACCTCAGAAATCAAGCACGAGATAAATGATTCAGGATTTAGTATTAGTCTATCAATGGTTTTTGATGTAATTTCCAGCCTAAAAATGTCTAACACTGCAGGTCCTGATGGTGTACCTTGTAAATTTATCAAGAATTGTGTCTTTACATTGTCGAAGCCTTTATGGTTGCTATACAATTCTTCTATTTTGTCTGATGTATTTCCGGAGAAGTGGAAATGTAGCTTTATTTCGCCAATTTTCAAATCTGGTAATCGTCAGGTGATAAACAATTACAGAGGTGTATGTAAACAATCTATCATACCTAAAATATTTGATTCAATTATTTCTGAACAAATTCAGTGGATGTGTACAAGTTTAATTACTCCAAAACAACATGGTTTTTATAAGAAACGTTCTAGTTTGTCGAATCTTTTGGAATATTATACATTCTTAAACGAGGCATTCACTGCGAGAATTCAAGTTGATTCGGTTTATACCGATTTTTCAAAAGCATTTGATCGAGTAAATCATGATCTTCTCTTACTGAAACTTAGACATATCGGCTTTTCTAATAAGAGTTTGAACTGGGTGTCTTCTTACCTAAAAGATAGAACACAACAAGTGAAAATAGGTCCTTACCTTTCGCAACCTTTTAAAGTAACGTCTGGTGTGCCACAGGGATCACATTGTGGCCCTATACTTTTATTCTGTTTATTAATGATTTAGCACAGTCTTTCCAACATAGCAATTTTTATTTTACGCTGATGATCTGAAAATATTTAAGCCAATTGCTTCTTTTAGTGATTGTGAACATCTCCAAGCTGACTTGAATAAACTTTTTGAATGGTGCTCTAGAAATAGTTTGTACCTTAACATTGAAAAATGCAAATATATTACTTTTACACGCAATCGTGAAATCATAACATTTCAATATCAGATAGGTAGCAATTGTTTGGAATCTGTTAAAGTAATTAGAGATCTTGGAGTGTTTTTTGACTCAAGATTATCTTTTAAAAATCATTATCATTTTTTATTTCGGAAATGTATTAATATGTGGGGTTTATCTGGAGACATTGCAAGAATTTGTCGGTTTCGGCATTAAAAATTTTATATTTTGCCTATGTTAGATCGCACTTAGATTATTGCTCACCTGTTTGGTATCCAGTTTATAATACAGATAAGCATTTACTAGAAAGAATCCAAAATAAGTTTCTACGGACGATCGAATATAAGCTGAAAGTAAATCATATACGAGGTGACTATACATGGATATTATCTACTTGTAAAGTTCAACTGCTTGATCGACGAAGACAAGTTTCAGACATATGTGTGCTGCATGATATTATTAATTATAAGCTAGACACGAGTCTAATTTCTAAATTAACATTCTTGGTACCACTTTGTCCTAGAGTTTCCAGAACTCAAACCATTTTCCGCATTGATCATGTTACGACTAATCTAGGTGATAACCATCCTATTAGAAGGATGATGCTTTTGGCAAATAAACACTGTTCGAAAAAGTCAATTAATTTATTTGGTTCAAACAAATTTAATTTTAAGAAAAACGTTATGTTTGAAGTTGAAAACAATAATTAGTTTTATACTATGTAATTTTAAGTTACTGTATTTGTATATTCTTGTAGAGATTTAAAATTAAATAAAACAGATTTTTTTTGTTATTCTTTAAGGATGCACATTATTAATACTATTAATATTAAAATTATATTGATTTTTTTTACCATTTTATTTCTAGTGTTATTATTATTTTTTTATCTTTCTTTATTGTAATTGGAGATTTCCGTAATAAAGTATTATTATTATTATTATTATTATTATTAATAACATCCTCCAAGAAAAAAACAGCTTTGATGTTTTTTATTTACAACCCTTTTTTTTTCATATCCCACAATTATATTCTACGTGGAGCTATACTTTTCAGCGGCAAATGTTTGAGTTTTTAGAAGATCAACAGCCTTCCCTACTAAACTAGCTTTTAAATAATGAAACTTTTGAATTTCTGAGAGGGTTTCATTTTTGTGAATTAAGTTTTCAAATGTGTCACGAAACTCAATCCAATGTTGTTGCACCCCGCTGAATTTAGGCAAATCTAAAACTGGGATATGAACCTTTGTTTTATGATTTTGATTTACGCAAGCAGTAGTTGTGATCAAATTATTTGAATCAGCCTTTTTTAAAGGGCCCTTCTCACTTATTAATAGCTGAGCTTTAGCATCGACGGAGTAATGAATGTCCCAAATGAATCACGTTCAGGGTATTCTGTTTCTGGCTTTTCGGAATTAGTCTCAATTTTCAGTTGTATAGAATCAAACGATCTCATCAATAGCTTGATAACGTTTGTGCAATTGCACGGCGTGTTCGTCAGTAAGCTGTTTGGGATCTTTAGGTAAATCAGAAACAAATTTTTCAAATATGGTTAATCTCCGTTTTAAAGCTGCCTCGCTCAAATTTCAAAGTTTCAATAGACGCGGCCATTTTAAGGACTTCTAAATGCAAAACAATTAATTAAAAGATAGAAAGGGCACTCGATGCTATATTTAACCAAAAAATGATATTCAACGCTATCAGAGATTAAAACCAACCCTTTATTAAAGTAAGAGTGAGGTGCAGCAGTCTATGCAAGTTTTTTCAATTTAACACACAATAGTTATTTGGATCACTAGTCAGAAAATGATATTTTGCGAGTGTGAGTGATATTGCGTAGCCGAGGCGTCTAGCCAAGGCGGAGCAACACCAGCACTCGCAAAACATTTTCTGGACGTGTAATCCACAAAATTTTTTATGCCGACAAAATCTCAAAATACTTACAAAATTATTATTTAGTTCAACAATTTATTTCTAAGGATTTATTTTTTTCTGGTTGGTACCCACTTGTCACTGCAAAGTGACACTTTGTGGTAAAAATTTAATGGAAAACGAAGTATGGAAACACCAGCTCACATAAAAGATTCAACGGAAGCAGTGATTAATAGTTTATTATCAGCAAAATCAGTAACTCTGTACTGAAAAGCGTATGAAGAATTTAAGAAATTGTGCGATAGTAATAGTACCACTAACATTTACAACGAGTATGTTCATCTTGCATATTTTGATGAGAAATAAAAAAAAAAACAATTTTGCAACTCTTTGGTCCATATTTTCAATGTTAAAATCAACTCTGAATATTTAAAACATCAACATTGAAAAATATTCAAAATTAATTGCTTCACAACCCACCACACATAACCTAAAAAGTAATCACATTAGTTGAGGTTTATGTAAAAGTATTAATTGGTACTTCGTTACGGTTACATCTGCCTGAGGATTCCATAAAAATCAACGTTTATTTGTTTATTAAGCATTGGAGGCTTTTCTCTTTTGTGTCCGTTTGTTGACATTTAGAAAATTAAGTAACAATGGTGCCATCCCTCTCTGGGAATTTGACCAAATGTCACTTTTGTAAAGTCTAGGCCGGGAATTTGATGTTCCCGGCCGATTTTGAATTCTACAAAACTGTCAATAATCACCGGAGGCATGAAAAATGTATTTAGCATGAAATACCTAAACATAAATTGGTATTTTTGTACGCAGCAAACACGATACACAAAATTTTAAAGCAAATGTAACAACAATTAGCGTTGATTAATGTAGCAATGGATAAACAAATAAATGACAATAAACGTCGCAAATAGCATAAAATATCCCACATAAAGGTATTAATCAACGCAGCAAATTATTTAAATGCAAGCTTGCTCAAAAAGAAACAAGCAATTTTGTAAGGAATAAGGTAAAGCAAGGAGACTCACGTTTTTTAACGACATTACTCGCAATGGCGGATGGGCGACATGTTGTAAAAAACCGTTATTTCTTCTTTATATTTTGTTCGTTAGCACTTTTAAGTTGATAGACGCAAATGCCTTTTTTTTATTGTTGTTCAGAAAATATTAAATTGCACTGGTTTTAACTTATCAAAATTTTTATATTAACGTCATTGTACATACGAGGATGTATTGATATCTAGTTAGCCTAGACCAGTTCCTTGCATAAACAAAATATTGCGTTACCATAGCAACAAACAATAGCTTATTAGAAGGGTCAGTGTAAAGTTTGACGTCAAAAAGTAAACCAGAGTAACGCAATAAATTAAATGAAAAAAAGATGTCTGAAAATCGAAAAATTGGAGTATCGAGCCATCATCAAGTGCCTGTATTTAAAAGGTTAAGAGGTAAGCAGATTTACGAAGATATGCTTAATACCCTTGGTGATTAATGTCCTTCGTATGCAACCGTCAAAAATTGGAATGCAAGCTTTAAAAGAGATAAATTTTCCATTGAAGATGATGACCGATCGGAAAGGCCAGTTTCTGTGTCAGTCCCCGAAAATATTGATGCAGTTCATGACATGATTTTATCAGACCGTCGAATTGGGCTAAAACGGATATCTGAAGCACTGAATATTTTATACAAACGCGTTCATCATATGGTTCACGTCAATTTGGACATGAGAAAAATTGCTGCAAAATGGATCCCCAAATGTTTGAATGTTGACCAAAAGCGTGCAAGGGTAGAAGCATTGCGTTCGATCTGTGCTCGATTTAAAAACGATGTAGACTTCTTAAACCAAATTGTTACTATGGATGAGACTTGGGTACATTTCTACGATCCAGAAACAAAGCAACAATCGATGGAATAGCGACACTCTGGTTCTCCAAGACCTAAGAAGTTTAGTGTCCAAAAATCTGCTGGAAAAGTTCTTGCTTCAGTTTTTTGGGATTGCCATGGAGTAATCATGATTGATTTTTTGGATAAGGGTAGAACAATAACTGGAGATTACTATTCGACATTACTGACCACTCTACGGAAAAATATTAAAGAGAAAAGACGCGGAAAGCTATCCAAAGGTGTTTTATTTTTTGCAGGACAACGCCCCTGCACACAAATCTCATGTTGCCATGCAAAAAATTTGTGATTTAGGGTTTGAATTACTAGAACACCCCCTTATTCACCCGATTTGGCTCCGTCCGACTATCACCTCTTTCCTCAACTGAAAAAAGTTTAAAGGTCGTACATTTTCTTCCAACAAGGAGGTAATAGAAGCTGTGGAGGTCTGGTTTGCAGAGCAAGAAGAAAAATTTTTTGAAAGGTCTAGAGACGTTGCAGGTTTGCTATAATAAATGTATGCAATTAAGAGGAGAATATGTTGAGTAATAAAATATTTTGACATTGAAATTTTGTTTGGTTCTATAGTAGGCTAAGAATTTTCAATATATCCTCGTACATGTTCGCCCAACAACAATTAGAAACATACCCTGGGCACGGGGTTGAAAGGAAAGATATTCTCAATTCGTTACAAATGTGAGCGGGGAAATTGACTGATCATTCGTCAAATAATAGATGGCGGTAACAGTACTAAAAGTAACTAAACAAAATATACTCAAGGTGATTATAATCTAAACAATTGGCATAAATCTTACATTCTAAGTGGCCTATACAAAGAAGTCTAAAATAGACAACTCCGGAGACCTAGGGGCCATCTTATAAGGCTATAAGTATCTATCTAACGATTTGGAAAAAGGTATTATCAAGATACCTCCTAACAATAAACGAATTATATAGGTCCTCCGTCTTGTTGAAATATTGTGTTGTTTCGGTTGGACAATGGAACTTCATCCAAAATTTCAGGTACAATATTTTCAAGAATTTGTAGATACCGATTGGCTGTTAGACTACTGTCATAAATAAAATTTTAATTGTGATTCCTAGGATGAAACAAATTCAAATCGCCCTTGTTGTTAATTGTTTTCTTTACAATATTTTTGTCTGAATTAGGTATTATTTTGAAATTTTGAGTTAAACCAACTATGATAATGGGATGTTAATTTCGTTATTTTAAAAAGTTTTGACATATTTAAAATAGAAAATATCAACTATTATATATTGTATTAAAGAGAAAAGAAAATGCAATTTAATGACATTAATATATACAAGGTGTTCCATTAAAAATTACAGGTTTGGGTTATATCTTAAAAACAGTACCTCCAAGAAAAATTTCAAGTACGCCGCTAAATTCTACGCAAACAGTTCAACAAGAATCAATTTTGCTTTTCTGATAAGTCAACAGATAGTCGAGCTACGAGGGTGCTTAAAAATACTACCTTTTCAAAATCGCACTGTATCTGAAAACCGAAGAGGGCTACGACAATTCTACTTACGGCATCTTTCGATTCATTAAAAAGTGGCACGGTATTGCGAAAACCGCATCCCTCTGCCTTTACTAATAACCGAGTTACCACGCAATTACAACAAAAATGGGACACCCTGTACACAGCAGTGTTTTATTTCATTCGTATAAATTCGTATAGTTTTAAACGGCAAATGCTAAATTACTTGCAAAATCTCCAGTTTAGTTCGTGAAACAGGAAATTATAATTTTTTTTGCAAACTACATTATAATCGACTTCTTATTAATATTAACTTGTTTTTTTATTCAAGGTTTTCGTGGAAAATCAAGAAATTATTTTTTGCATCTAGGCTGAACTTTGTCTTGTGAATAAGTAATTTATTACAATTATTAAAAAAAAGAAATTAACACTTCATTTTTTGTGTACTTAGAATGGAAAAAATATATTTTAAAGAAAAACTTAAAAAAGGTAGCTTGGAAAAATTAATCACTCTATCTCGGGAATCAAGTCTTTTAACCTCATGTAGATCGTCCCTTAAAATAATCTACTATTTTTAATATAGCTAACATGCGTTTAGTCTGAATTGTGTTTGAGTTTTAGTAAATATTGAGTCTCCAAATTGGTTTATGTTATATTTACAATTTATTAGAAATTAAATTACCTTCAATTTGTTATTGTATGTTTGTTTTTCAAATTAACTTTTCTAATAACAAAGAAAATCTTTAAAAACATCTCAATAACTTCATTAAATAAATAAACGTGATAATTGAGAATGTTGGTGACGCAATGGAAAAGAAGAAATAAATATAAACTGATTTATAATCAAATTATTTATAATTTTTAAGTTTCATCCAACATTCCTCATACCATTATTTTTGTGTGTTTTTTTAGTTGACTATTTATGTAAGCACTTGAACTCAAACTAAGGGCCGATCTATCAACTAAACAAAATTTCGGTATGTTTTGTTATTTTATTTGGAACTGTATCGAGGATAAACTTCTTTAATAAAACACCTTCAACATTTAGATATCTTTTATATGTATAAACACATTTAACATAAATAACAGTTTTATACAACATACACAATTATTATTTTTTATTTGTCATAACAATCTGTTGTTTTTACCTGGTTGCTCGATACATTATTTTTACAGTATTTTTAGTGTCTACTCAACATCCCTTCTCGCTAAAAACACTGTAAATTTTTAAATACAATACAGTTAAATATAAAATAAAGCAATAGTAATATCAATAAAACATATAAATTAACGTTTCATTTCTAGACCTAATCGTTCATAATTAGTGTAAAATTGAATTCGGTGTAATCCTTTTGTCAATAAATCCGCTAATTGAAATTTAGTATTTAAACATTGAATAATCATGATTTTGAAATTATATTTCAATTCCATGTATTTTACTCTTTTATTTCTTTCAGGATTCTTTATGAGTGCAATGCAACCTTGATTATCTTCAAATACTTTAAAATTCTGTACGTCCACCTTCATTTCCATTAATAGTTTTCTTAACCATAAACAATCTTGAACTACCATGAATAGAGCTACTAGCTCCGCTTCTGTACTAGACAGAGCAATACAATTCTGCTTCTTCGTAACCCACACTAGTGTATTTCGAAATACTTTTAATCACATAACCCGACACTGATTTTCTGTCGTTCATAACGCTAACCTAATCTGAATTCACATAACAACTAAGTGGTAGTTCATCTTTTCTATCAAATTTTAAATTTACATCTACAGTTCCTTTTAAATATTTCAACACTCTGTTTAAGAGGGTATTTGCCCAGGTGTTGAAATGCATAAAACAGCGGTAGCAAAATAACTATTTTCTATAGAAATAAAGAACATACAACGTTTACACAAAAAAATATGGAAAGACAAATTATAATTCTACGCCCCTCGCGTAGTAAATTTTTAGTTTTTTTAAAAATGTGTTTTTGAAGAGACCAAACTTTTAAAAAATGACTTAATTGCATCAAAACAAAATTTTAGCACATGACGGGCATGCATTGATGCTTTTGGCAATAAAATATGAATGAGGTTCAAGATTTAAAAAATTGTTGTTAAAAAGTCTATAGTCACACATAAAATGCTTTTACTTATAAACGCACGGAGAACTATAGCCTGGCTGTGAAGGGCAAATACCCTCTTAAACATATCCATACTTTATCCGCGTTTATGTCTTAGTATCTACTGAAATAATCTATACTAAAATTGATGTCCGGTCGCGTTCCTAACATAAGATACATCAAATAACAAATTAACTGTTTAACTGGTTTATTTTTGTCATTCCAGCATTTGGATGCTTGTTTAATTTCGTATTTTGACTTATTTAACTTTAAAACATGGTCAGTTTTGCATTTAAAATAATTGGGTAGATAAACATAGATGTTTTCCTTCCGTTCCCCATTCAAGAAAGCTGTTTTACGTCCAATTATCTAAAATAATGTTTGTATTTATTTCCTATGAATAAATAATGTTCGTATTGTTGATAATTTAGCTACAGGTGGGTATAGTTTATTATAATCAAATGACTCAAGTTGAGCAAATTTTCTAACTAGCAGTGGCGCTTTATATCTAACTTCTAACTCTTTTCTAATGGCTTTGAGGTTAACATCCATTTTGTACCTAAAATTCCCCTTGATTCGGTGCCTCTACTTCTGTCCAAGTATTATTTTCTCAATCGATTTTAATTCCTTTTTATAGCCCTTAACCCCAATCTTTCATCATTCCTATCTCTTAAATCTTCTATTTTTTTGGGTAAATTTTCAACATAAGACATTGCTTCAAATGCCATGTATATTTCATTGTGATGGTTGATGGTTCTTTTATTTTCTCTTCTAACGGTCTCGATTCCAGTTACCTCTTCTCTATTTTCAGTTACTTCAATTTTTCTATTTTCATTATCATTTTCTCCTTTTACATTATTTTCTTTAACAACATTATTTTTTTTTCTCTCTGACTATCTGTTTATACTTCTTTAACTTTACAATAGAATTCGTTTTCATTAAAATCACATCTCTCGACACAATCACCTTTTCTTCTTTTTATGTTCTATAACCTATACCCTGTCGACGTATATCCAATCATTAAACATTTATCTGACTTCTCATTAAATATATCTCTGAACTGATTTGGTATATGAGAATAAGCTATTGATCCAAATATTTTAAATTTTTAAACCCGGTTTTGTTTTCATTCCATATTTCTGCCGGTGGCGGTGTAACGTTTTCTAAATTGGAATTTGGACTTCTATTTAAAATATAAGCAGCTATTCTTACAGCCTCGTTCCAAAATGTTTTTGACATTGTTGCATCTTGTATCGTGGTTTTCCTTTATATAGTAGAATTCTATTAAACCTGTCTGCATTTCCATTTTGCTCTGGCGTGTACGGAGTCGAATAATATATATATATATATATATATATATATATATATATATATATATATATATTTAAATGATAAGTTTTTTCGACATCTAGTGTCGACTCGTGAAAGCGTTCACGTGCGAAAATGTTAGCAACTTTGCCGACAGGTATGTAAAGCAGTTCTCTCACTCCCGATGAGTCCCAAAGGACGAAACAGCTGTCGGGTGATTCTCAGTGTTTGTTTGCTATTGTACAACCTCTTGCGTACTTTATGCAGGCGATTCGAAATTTTTATACTTGCCAACTGTTAAATTGGCTATAATTATTGAAGAATCGACTATGTAACTACTTTACATACCTGTCGGCAAAGTTGCTAATATATATATATATATATATATATAAATACCTTTGCAAAGTAGCTATGTTTGTATATGTGTTTTAGTAGGCAGATTATCCACGCAAGAATTTTAATCGCGAGAACGAAGTTCGAGCGTTTAATTTTCTGTAAGTGGACAATATGCCACTAAAACACGCCTGCAATACAAGATTTTATCCACAATCAAACCAATTTAATTGAAAATAAGTAATCTGACAGTTCTAAAATTTCAATGTAATAGCAAATATTAGAAAATTTAGTGAAACTTTGGGCGGCTTTGCATTATTTGTTTATTAAAACAATATTTGTGAAAAAATTAGAAATCGTTTGTGTGCGTCATTTTGAAAAATGTCAGAAAGTGATTCATTGCCGGTAGAAATTAAAGCAGAAGCTGAAGAAGTAACCCTGCAACTGTTGCCGGCCAAATCTAAAGATGCATACATAAAAGAATTTGCTGCCTTTATTGAATGGGAGAGAAAAGAGGTGCAAACATCATAAACGAGGACGTCCTGTTGGCTTATTTTTTAAATGTAAGAAGCAAGTTTGCCTCCTCGTCGATGTGGACGAAATATTCAATGTTAAGAGCAACTTTGAATGTGCATAGAAATATTAACATATCAAAATACGGCAAATTTTTGCGATATATAAATTCAAAATGCACCGTGCAATCTGTGGGAATTAACACTATTTTCAGAATCCCCTCACAGATTGCTTCTTTCTAAAACTTCTAGAAACTAAATCCTACACGGGCCATAGTATGCGCCGTTCTTCGGCGCCTCTGTTGGCTAATGCTGGTGGTGATATCTCACTCTTAAGAGGCACGGAGTGTGGAGGTCATCTAGTGTTGTTGAGGGGTATATAGAAGAAAGCGAGTCAAATAAAATCGATATTGCTAGAAAAAATTCAAGGAAAATCCAGCACAATGCAAGAGATCTCCACGATGCAGTCTTCCTCAAACGTGGTTTGTGTAAATGTAAATCCTAATATTGCAAATAAGTTTACTTTTGATGTTAACGTGAATGTTAATATTAATGTTAATAAATAATTACTAAATTTTCTTCAAATTTTTCTTGAATTTTATACAGGGTGTCCAGAAACTCTCCTGACAAACCAAGACCGGAGATTCCTCAGATTATTTTAGGACAATTTAACCTAATTCACCTAGTCCGAAAATGCTTCCTAAGGGAGCTAGAGCTCTTTGAAAATGGCGCCTTGTAAATAGTTTTTTAAATACCTCAGAACCTTCTACTTAGAAAAACAAAATCTGGTATGCTTATTTAGCCTTCAGAGATGAATCGATTCTATCAATGGCGAATTTCTAGTATCGATCATAGGCGTCCGTTTTGGGTATGTCAACGGTTATATTAACGCATAACTTTTTTGTCTATAATTTTTAAGCACTTGTGACACTAGATTATTAAATTTTCAGGTATTCTAGTACTAAAAGGTACTCTTACTTTAAGTCATTAGGATACACCGTTTTCTAGAAAAATGGATTTGAAAATTTTTTGGTTTTTTTGTCATTAAAGTTAAATTTATATTTCTTGCACTAGTTGGCTCTGAACTGCCAACAAAAGTAAAACCTACGTTTTTCATTGTCAAATTGTTGTCAGTTCGCGAAGTTTATCTTTTCATTTTTTACTTTTCCAGGTACCATCTTCAAAGAGCTCTAGCTCCCTTAGGAAGCATTTTTCGGACTAAGTGAATTGGGTTAAATTGTCTTAAAATTATCTAAAGGAATCTTCGGTCTTGGTTTGTCAGGAGAGTTTCTGGACACCCTGTATATTACAAAACACTAATGTTTTATGGAAGATAAAACACTAGTGTTTTATAGGTGTTATAATACGTTTCATAACGGCATAATAATAGCTCTATAATATGGTGATTGTGGATAAACTTAATAATTCGTTAGATACATATTCTCTACCGTTATCACATCGAAGTACCGATGCCCTAAAATTAAATTTCGTTGTACTGTTTTAATGTATTCTTTAAAACACAAAAAAAAAAAAAAAAAAAAAAAAAAAAAAAAAAAAAAAAAAAAAAAAAAAAAAAAAAAAAAACATGAATTCACTTTATATTTTTTTAATATAAATTAAAAAAGATTGAAAAATTTAATAAAATATAAAAAAATATAAAAAACCATCAAATATATTAATTAATTTTTTTATCAAATACAAAAAAAAATTTAAAAAAAAAAAAAAAATTAAAAAAAAATATAAAAAAAAAAAAAATTTATTTTAAAAATTAATTAAAATAAAAAATTTTATAATAAATTTTAATTTAAAAATTAATAAATTAAATTTTTAAAAATATAATTTTATTAATTTTTTTTTGTTCCTCACTTGTAAACAGGAGCTTATCAACTCACTATAGTTACCTTGAAAATGCCTCTTAACTAGCTACTAACTTGTAAAATATAACTGGCTAGCCTGTAAAATTTTACACGCGTCCTCATATTTTACCTTATTATAGGTAATTTGAAATGACAGACAAACTCTCTAACGTGATTTATTTGTTATTAACATTTGAAAATTGGGTTTTATTACTATCGTATACATTAAATATCATGGTGCAGTGGCGATTTCCAGTAATATTGAAGTTTCCAGGAGATGTTATGTCACTTGTACTTGCGCATATATTTTCTGTAGAAGTGGATGGCGTGGATTCTTCAAGTGGAAACATTCTTTTTGCCATTTTAATCTTATTATTAATCGAATCATCTACGTAGCTTTCTGCAATTTGTGTTGATTTCCATCCCCCTGCACGCTTCAGAGCCAAAGTATCACCACCTGCATCAACCACCATCGTTGCTCCAGTTCGTCGAAATGAATGCCCTGTATAAAGTGCCGGTTCTTCTAATTCCAAATATTCAGCAATTTTCTTGGGTATTGCGCCTACAGTATGTTGACCTGCATTTAGGGCGACACATTTTCCACTGCGGTACGTCAAGAACAACCGCAGATCTTTACTTCTTGGAGGTCGTAGGGCCGCATATTTCCGATAAAGAGCACAAGGTTTAAAGCTACACCCATCGTCCGTTATTGTAAACCTCCTTGTCGTTAAATTTTTGGTCTCTCGTAAGGTGACAACAATATATTTCTCCAAATCCTCCACGTCATTTACAGTGAGGGATAGAAGCTCATCGCACCGACAACATCCAAATATACCAAAAATGGTAATGACTTTGGCAAGTAACCACTTCTCGTCAGGAGCTTCAATGATAAACTTTTCCACTTGCTCTTTCGTCAGAACCTTGGCTTTCTTGGGGACGTAGCGTTCATTTCGTCTTTTCAAAAACGCAACCACTTTATGAAATCTAGAAAATGACATATGTAACTAAAAACCTGACTAATAAATATAAGGAAACAAACCTGCAAACATCAATGTTTTCTCTAACTGCCAAACAACTCTTAACCATTGACCACTTCGACCATAAAGAATTCGGGCTGAATTTGGCAGACAATTTATTGATATACGCTAATATAACGTCTTCCGTAACACCAGTCACGTTGTTTTCCTTTTGCCACTTTTGAACTCCGCGTACTCGTATTCATACCTTGATGAAGATTTTCGGGCAGTAATCTTGCAACTACACTTGCTGCTTCATCAATGATAGCTTGCGGGACACTCATTTCAGTAAATCTCACCAGCAAAACGTTCCGGAAACGTGAAATTGAAATGAAATAATTAATCAACAAAATAAGTGCCGTGCGTTTCCAAAGCAATACGTCTAAAGCTCACATGATTTTTCTCCGATTTTCGAAATTTTTAGAATTTTTAATGGTTTATTATTTATTTATAATAACTTTTTACAAGTGAGAAACAAATAAAACATTCAATCTTGTTTTTTTTTTTTTTTTTTTTTTTTTTTTTTTTTTTTTTTTTTTTTTTTTTTTTTTTTTTTTTTTTTTTTTTTTTTTTTATTTTTTTTTTTTTTTTTTTTTTTTTTTTTTTTTTTTTTTTTTTTTTTTTTTTTTTTTTTTTTTTTTTTTATTTGGCCATTAACTGGATGTCTACTAAATATTGAGTGTTGTGTGAGCAAGAGTTGTCAGTGCTATTGACTGCACCCACAGACGTATTCAGTCACCTGGTAATACAAAGTACATAATGAGTCAAATATTTCAGTACTTATTTTTAAATTTAGGTGGTACTAACACAGAATTATTTAGAAATTGGAAAGGTTATTTTTTTTTTGAATATAGAAGTAATTTGTGATGCAAATTATGCAATAAGAACATAGTTGTTCGATGGCCTGGGTCTTCACACGATGCAAACATTTTTAATAACTCAAAACTTTAATGTTTTATTTTAAGTGATAAAGCTTACCAATTACGATTATATACACTTTGTCCAAGACAAGAATGAACAGCATGGAAAAACGGTAAAAGATACAAGGTCGCTCAAATTGCACAAAAGTTGGGCATTTTACACTATTTCTAAGGGTCTAAACAATTATATGTGATATTGTTCAAATTGTAATAAAAAATACTATCAAATACAAGGTGTTTTCTGTATGCGGCCATATAAAAAAATAAAGTGGTGGATGGTTTCTCCAGATGAAATGTTGGATTAAAAATTTGATTTCTAAAGCTTTAAAAGTATCAATGAAAAGTGTTTTTAAATTTTTAAAAATACGAAAAATAAAAAATCAAACAATTGATTTTTGTAAAATCTCGAAAACAAAAAATGTTATTCAACTTTTTCAAACACTATGTAAATATACTTTAAATTGCGAAACTTTTGCAATTTGAGCAATTTGTATCTTCTACCATTTTCAAAGATCCCCATGCTGTTCATTCTTATCTTGTACACAATGTATAATAACTAGCTTACAAAATCCCAAGATGAAGGAAAACTTGCCCAATGAATCGAGAAATCAGAACACAAATTATGATAGAGAGAACCTTGGAAATTTGAAGAGAAGATTCCCAGTTATTTCACAAAAAATTAGATGTAGTATTCGATTAGCTTAAAACATTATTGTAGCTACATCAGTGTGCTACATAATATTGCACGTAAAGAACAAGATGATTTAGCAGACATAAATGTTGAATAGATCTAGGATTAATCGCTGTTTAAATTAGAAATCATATAGAACTCAAAATAATAATGTACAAAGAGGTAAGTAGACAGATTACTTTAGAATACTGTAATTTAAGACATGAAATAAATTAAATTGTAAACTTTTAATTTAAATTTTTAGTAAATTTTGTTTTTACCTTCTATGTATTAATTCAATTTTTAGCGTACATTTCAGACATTAATTTTAATTTGTGCTTTTCCATTATCATTTCATTTTTTGATTTTTTAATTATTTTTTTATTAAAGAGGCGTTTAAGTCATGTGTTTCAATAGATGGCTTTACCGTATAATTATTATCAATTTTGTATGCAACTCAACTGCATACAGTCACAAAAATACAATTAATTTAATTAATTAAAATTCGATTCTATACGTATTTCTTGAGGGAACCTCCTATTATGAAATCATAATTCTAATTAATACACACATAATTTAAAAACAAACTTGGGTATTTCTAAAATTTTTCTAACAAAATTCAAAAATTTTGAGATATACAAAACCTAAAGCAGTTCTTAAAAAACGAAATTGTAAATAATAATTGAAATGTGTTGCATACAAAATTAAAAACTTGATTTTAGGTTATATCACTAGAATTGTTGTACCAACAATTGTAGCCATTAATTAAAAGAGGGCGTTACAACTTTGAGCTACTCTACAAGCTACTCTGCAATAGTTCAGAAATTTTCAGAATAGAGGGATCTAATTTTGATTGCCGTAAACAAATACAAAAGTTTTAGAAGATAACAAACAATGGTACTATTGTGATACTATAATTCTATACTTTCAATGTTGTTCGCATCGAGCTATAATCGCTTTTACGTGACGTCACTTATTAATCTTGATTAGATAATAATGGCTAGATTAGATTATAATTAAATCACATTAATAATAGAAAATAATATATATAAAATAACAACACATTTTGGAAGAAACAGTGAATCCGTACATAGTACTTTGTCAATTGTTAAATAAAATGTAACAAAAACGAAAAGTGCTGCAAACAGTTTGTTTGTGTAATAATGCAGTTGTAGTAGTAACTATTTTGTTTTAAAAAATATATGAAATAATTTGTAATTATTACAAAAATTACAAAACACATAATCAAAACTATCAAATAAAATTAGATATTTAAAAAAATATTACTTAAAATTTCAATGATTGGGTCAATTCTTGGATTAATTTTATGCGCGCCTCAGTGTTATATTAAATGTGCGCTAACCGTTTTAGTCAAATATCTGTAATTAAATAATTGTGATATAAAAGTGGAATCAAACAACTTCTTTTGATGTAAGAATTGAGGCTTTTACGACCGGAGTCATTATTGAAACAAAAACGTCTTTCAATTACCTTTTTGACACCATCCAATCCCGGAAAACGTTTTTGTTTCAATGACTACTTTTTGATTCTAAAACAAAAATATATACGATTGGTTTTTACACTCATTGTAAATCATGTCATTATCGTAGTGCGTGAAAGTAATTTAAATTACGTATTTTTGAGCACAAGACCACATGTCAGAAATCAGTGGTATGACATTTTAATATTTATTTTTACAATAAGATAAAAAAATACTCAACCAGTTCAGTTCAGTTTTAGTACCATAGTATAAGGTATAACCAATACTGAATACACAAAAATTACAAGAAATTGTTTTGTTTAATCAAAGAATAGTTATTTGTATCACTAGGCCAGAAACTGGCTTTTGCTAGTGCGGGGTTTGCAGGCCAAGACGTTAGCCGCGGCTTGCAAGTCCAAGACTTTCCAAAACAGCTTCTGGCGTGATACACACAATTTTTGGGACGACAAATGTTCAAATTTGTTGAAAAATACCACAAAAATACACTACCTCTCTTCAAACGTGAAAAGAACGTACAAAAATTGCAAAGTTTTTGCTAGTAACAATATACCTTGACGACAAGAATTTTTCATTCATAAGTCGGAATTTATGAATAAGAATTCATCTAATTTGCTTTACTGCTTTTCAATTGAGAATTTGTGGTTCAGACGCGTACTTTTGATCAGAATATACTCGATCAGGATGTAATAAATCATAAACAGTAAAAAAAAAAAAAGGTGCTATGCTCACCTATTTGGTGCAGAACTGGGTAACTTTCGAATTGGACTAAAGGGATTAGAATTTTTGGCAGTACGGGACATGGAACAAGAACAACAAGATTACCGCCTACTGTTACTTTGAAATACATCTTTGGACTTACCCCTGCCCCTGCCGGTGGACGTAAAAACTTATCGTGCTTCTACACTCCCCTCCCATGAACTTCTCCATCACCTACCTACTTGGCTAATTTATTAAACTAATATCTTTCTAAATCTCTTGACCTACCTACCTAGTCTCTGCCTACTTAAATATCTTAAAAACTATAAACTTATAATTACTATACTTATCCATGACCATGGTAACCAGCACATCCGGCCATGGCCTGCAAGCGCTTCTATAACTGAGACTAGAGCATCCGGCATGTAGTCCAAGCTCATCTCAATAATGCACATCCGGCGTTTAGCCTGCAGATGCTTTAAAACAACTGATACTAGAGCATCATTTTTCATTTTTGTATTACACAAGACCCACAAAACCATTTCACTGTCTAATCTTTATTTTTATATGACCCATATATTTATTTGGACACTTCTATATTAATTATTTATCAGCCTGCTTTTTAATTTTTTTAACTTAACATTTTATTTAATTTACCAAAGTGTAACAATTATAATTCTATTTTATTTAAAACATCAGTTAGCGCGGATACGGATATTTTACAATAATTTCAATTTTATAGTACTTCAATGGTGATTTTTTAAAAAAGGGTAGGTACATATATGATTACTTGAGTTATTTCATGTTTTAATCGACTTGAAGGTCTCTTAGAGAGAAAATGTCCATAAATGTTCATTTTGCTAAAAAATTAAGCAGTGATAAGCAATGATAAGACTAATCGAACCTGCAAACAATATGTGTTTGTCTGCTTACTTTTCTTACTTTAATTTATTTCTTTTTATTTCACAAAAAATACGAAGATTGTTAAATATTTGATTAAATAGAAAAAAGCATCAAATGTAAAAATCTTCTTAAAAACTTAAGAGGCCTCTAGTACAAATAATTACCTGAAGATAAAGGTTTCTGCAGAAAGTTCACCAAGGACATCTACCAATGCAAAAGTGCGTAAAATATTATGGACGTATACATAGCACGATATCATTTAAGTTTTTTTTGGTAATTTTTTTATAAACGCCCCTTTTAAGTTTTCTTTATAGTCGTGATTACTTTTAGCTGCCAATAGTTGCATTTCCAAAAGATCATTCCTTTTATCCAGCCAAATTGTGAAACCTCTGTGAGGAGTTTATTTAGCCCATGACTGTTCTACACCAACACTATTGAATGTTGCGGGCTCTGCCACAAGTTATTTTATTATTAAAATTGTCAATTTTCAAGCCATTAAATAACATAAATAAAATCAACTTAAAGAATAGATTCAAACCTGTTTTATAAGTTAACAATCAAGATCTTACCTGTTGCAATTAGGACATCTTCTATACCGTTGTCAATTACTCATATATGGTGAGCATACATCATTTATCTCCAGCGAGTTTGTGTATTTGGCGTTATAAATACTCTAATCAGATTATTGCTTCTTTCTTCCGGAATGGTTGACGGTAACTGTATTGCAAACTAAACAAGTGTAAATAAGCAACAGATGTTAAAATAAATTTCAATATCCCACCTTCATCACTACGTTGCGGCTAGAGAGTCATTGAACTGATAATGCTAAAATATGCATGAGTTCTTCTTCGTAATCAATCAATGGAGTTATTACGGCTGCACCACCCCTAGTTTTATATAACTCCATTTTATTTTGATCAATTTTTGCTTTAAGCCACTTTTGATGCCTTCATACTTGGTACGTAATTGGTTTGTAGTTCTATAAGCTTTACTGGTTTTGGAATTAAATTCAGCACACAAATGATCCCAAGTTTTGTCTTTCATTTTTGAAGTAACGTTATCAGTTTCCTTGTTTTCAATTATTTTCTCTTTTGAATTACTTCTTCAGCTAATAAACAATATGTATAAGTTCCAGATTGTTTGAGACAAAAACCTTCGGACAGGTCAATTTTGTTTTTTTAGGCGCATATTTCCAGATATTATATTAATTTTTTATCTCTTCTACGTTTTGCAATGACGTTATCAATAATTTTTTAAATGGCATTACCAACATTTTTCTGCAGTTTTGGGTAGATTTAAGCATTCTGAGTTCAGACATGTCTCACTTTCGACATGGACGTTGACAGTTCCCGAGATATTAATTTTTATACTAAAACAAAAACTAGAGATAGTTTACAAGTATTTTTACAAATGGTAAAAACTTTCTCTCAATCATTTTGTCAGTTGGTAACAATCATTTATTACAAATAAGAAATCATTTTCTTCAAGGTAAAGGGAAAATAAATGATTGTTACCAACTGATAAAGTGACTTAAATATTTGTCTTATTTCTTGTTTGAAAAAAACTTGTAAAAAAACATTAGTTTTTGTTTGCTTTAAAAATTAATACTTCGGGAACAAATGTCAATGTCAAAAATGACAGATGTTTAAAGTCAAATGCTCTCGTCAACCCAAAACTGCAAAAAAAGCGTTAAAAATAAATTTGAATTTTAGGAAATATGCGCTTCGTAATAGTATATTACGTAAAAAGATTTGTAAAAAGCATATTACGAACGACTGTGACGAGTTGAGCACGAGCCCCGTAGCGACAAATGCGTAACCACAAGATTACGTAACTGTTTTTTAATTTTTTCTATCTTCATTTTTTAAGAGTTTTGTTAATATAATTAATCCGTGCAAAAAGGACCTTTACTGCACCTGTATAATTAGATCTACTAAACAATCTTTACCTTTGTAACAAATAAAAATATTAAAGAAAATTTTAAATAAAAGTTGCAGGTACAATTTTTATTGGAATTTTTTTTGTAATCTTATTTTTTAAAAGTTATAAAAAAAAAAATTAAAACGCAGGTAAATACAGGTGTGCACAGGTAACCACAGGTCATTTTGCGTAGAAAAAGTTGGCTTCATCAATAGTACCTACTATACCATCTAAATTCCAAATTTCATTCATTCCTTAATTTTTTCTAGATTTTGAGAAAAATGTTTGTATATTGATTGGATTAATAACAATTAAAAGATCATACCTGATTCAATATTTTTATGAATAGACATCTTACCCAACAAACAATAACCCACACGGACTATAAACATAACCTTAAATGTTTAATGTTTTTTTCTTCTCTATCTAATGCACAGAATCCGCATTATCTAATTTTGTCTGCGTCGACATGAAACAAGAATTAAATTGACAATCTTTCTAAAAACATTTGTCACGTATCCGTTAGGTACTTCTTACTTTAAAAAAGTCGAATATACTGAAATTCAGTTATAGGTCATATGCTAAGTTACGTCTTACTTAGTTAATCAGCACTTTATAAGAAGATCTAGGCTCTAAGATTTATAATACATTTAAACATGTTTATAATTTTGCGTTGTTTAAATTTTTTTAATGTAGTTTTAAAAAAACTAGGTTGTTTTTATGGCTTATGTATCTCATTACACGTATCCTGTTTGTTACAAAACGTATACTACATTGGTGATTTATCATCTAATAATTACATTTTTGTACTGACGATTATCTCAAATATGGTGCTTGGGATGATTAAGTAAATAAAACAGTATTATTTACATACTTTTAATTATTAATATAAAAATGACCCAAATTTAGGAAGTTTAGGTTTTATGTGCACATAAAGGTGAACGATAAGACATTTGCGCGTAACACTATATAAAATCTAGTAACAAATTTAATTTCTCAATAATTGAACATTTTAAGTTTTAATAATGTTGATGGTATTTTTCACTTATTAAAATTATTTATGTCCAAATAGTACGCACACTTCTGGACCGGTACTTATCGAAAGAAGGGATCGTAACAAAACTGTCAGGTCATGTTAAAAGGCAACGTTTCGCTACCTTAAATCAGTGGCAGAATTAGATGAGTATATAGTCAAAAAGAGTGGAAAAAACACTGGGGATGAGAACACATAAGATAACACTACTAATTAAAAAAGGTTTAAGTATGGAATTGTAAAATTTAAATAAAAAACCATTAAAACTTTCAACCTCGATCAAAACGAATTACAAAGTTGAGTCTGATGAAGATCCCACTGTGGTAGAAAAACTTTGTTTTTTTAACAGGACCTGAGAGTTTTTTTCGATCCTTCTTTTGATTTGTAAGGGTCCCGACGTGTCCGCAGTGTATAGACATCATAAATAATTTTAAGTTTTGTTGTGTTTAATTTGAAAAATTTTGTTTATGACATTAAATGTTAAAACAACGTGCAATTACTATAACTAAAGTGCGTATTAACAATCGCATAAAACTTAAATAATTATTACTTTGCACAATATATTACCTAATCGAATTTTAATTCTACTTAAGTACCGTATAATTAATTAACACGCAATTTCTATTAATTGAACTACAGGCTATAAATAAATCTTGACTGGATAATGCATTTTCTAATCGATCTTGTTGATCCGTTGCCACTATGTTGTCAATCATATTATTGTTGCAATTACCTGTACTTTTTGTACTATCGAGAAATATACGTAAGTATACAGTGAACCAACATTTTGCATTTTTTTTTAATTCTAGCATCGTATGTCAAATTTTGTCATAAAACCCATCCCGATCTTGAAAAGTGCTTAGTACAGTCCGCTAATCAAGTATTTAAGCATGGGTATGAGCCTATACCTGACATGGATTTACCAATCTTAGATCCTTTAAAAATTGATACACTATCATTTGATACCGATGGATCAGTTGTTAAAATGCACGTGGATTTAATAGACTGTACGATTAATAATATGGCCAAAACTATTGTTACTCATTTAGTGGCAAATCTAGAAAGTGCTAGGATTTCAGCGCAACTGTATTTTCCGAGTGTTACAGCTACATCACATTATAAAATGATAGGAAAAATTATAAATTTTGATATTCAAGCTGAGGGATCACTAGATTATGAAGCACGTAATTACAGATGTTATATATACTATTTAAATAAAATTTTATATCTTTATAATTTTAGAAAATATTACTATGGATGTGGAATGGTTTGGAAGGTACTACACTAAAAACGAAAAGAAACATATGATATTTGACAAAATTGAAACTAAATACGATCTTCAAGATGCTAAAATACATTTGTATAAACTGTTCGGAGACAATGAAGAACTTACTGAGTCGGTAAACGCAATTATTAATGAAAATGTACAAATGTTGAAAAGAGATTTAGAAAACATCATCGGAAAAGCAATTGGAGATAATGCCATGATCTACATTAATAGAGTATTTAATGCAATTCCTGTTGATGAACTTTTCCCTGATAATTAGGTTACTCATTACATTTAGGACAACGACTACAATTGTATCTTGTTTTATAAATTAGAAGTAATACTAAGCACCGTATTAGCTAAACATACAGTGAGTAATTATTAGACAGTAACATCCCCTCCACTGCCTAGCCGCCATGTTGTATCAAACATTTAAATCTTACGTAAACGTAATACAAAATAATGAACACTAATAAAAAAATGTTTTGTTTTATTGAGTTTAAACAACTTTGCACATAGAAAAGCATGCTTTACACTAAATAATTACAACAAAATGTTGTGTATAAATACTAAAACAAACTGATTTTTTTATGTTCTCAATGCTTTTGTTGCAAATCGATTTGCCTATTTTGTAACATTTCCGTTAATTTTAAAGGTACCTTAACTAATAAACTACCAATTAGATTTCAGAATTTGACAAGTCAACCATAGATACTAATAACATTGATTATAAAATTCGTAAAGATACGCATCTCCTACAAGCAACGAATGCCCCTTTCACCCTCGGGCAAGAAAACTGTTCATTGGGAAAGTGCTACTGCAAACAGTTTAATATTGTAACATTGATTCTGTTACTGTTTCGCATACATGCAACATCGGTCTCTACCTACGAGAATGATTCAAGAATCAAACTCATCAGTTTCTAAAGACGTTCGTTCGTTCGCAACATAAATAACTTGCACGTGCACAATAAAAAATGTGCACTCATGTAATTTAGCTTGCTACGAATTTATCCTAGTGTATCATAATAGTTGGATTAGCGAATTGTTTTCCAATTTTTTTCTACATGCCTCACATTCATACCTTTTCAACTGCTTAAATGCTAGATAACCAGCTAAATTAACTATGCTACAAGATTCTAAAGCGTCTATCTGTAACAAATGGAAAACGCCAAAAACTGCACAAAAAACGCACAAAAAAACTCGTTTTGTGCAGTTTTTTGGTGTTTTCCCTTTGTAGTTAGCACATGCATAATAAAAAATAATAATGTGCACTCAACTCAATTTATCCCAGTGCGTTCTAATAGTTGTATTTGCAAATTGTTTTTAAATTTTGTTTTAAACTTCAATAAAACAATTTAATTTGTAAGAAATAAAATTTATTTGCATCAATACAAGTTATGATCAAAACCATTTTTATGTATATTTATATAACTGTGGTTATTATTTACATAAACAATTTATTCGCTTTGAACCCAGTTGGAAAAGATGCATCAGCTGAGTTTTTTTAATCGAGAAGGACGTCCTTGGTTGTAATTTGTTTAGATGCGCAAGTTGATTCCAAGAAGAAAAAAAATAACATAAATTCACTGATAAAAGATATGCTGAGTCAATTACATTTAATTTTGAATATTCTTTTCAAAATTAATTATACTAAAACTTTAGTTTAGCTTCTAATGACAAGTTTTTATGTTCAATGACAAATAACAAAAAAGTTGTTAAAGAACTTTTCAATTTTCTTAGAAACCCTTTCGATCGCTACACAGGGTGATCTGCAGAGCGTGCATTAAAAATTTTTAACTTTCAGATAAATCAGAAACTTGAAAAAACATTGCTCGTTTTTTAAATTTTTGGCTTTCGATGGATTTTAAAAATAAAATTATATGTTAAAGTACTTTAGAAGACAAGTTAAATTAAATTTAAAACTAATTTCAAAATATGATTAGGTAAGGTTATGTTTGAAGTCAAAGGTCAAACATATATTCGTAAATATCTCATAAGGTATTCCATGTACACAGTCGTGTAATATATCAATCAAAAGGAAATTAATTGCAAGCCAATTTTAAAAACGCATTTAAAAATATTTTAACATTTTGGGTTCAAAAGTTATTTCACTTTCAAAATTTTTTGAAAATATCGATTTTTTTGTTTCACAACCTATACTAACGTGCAATATACCAATCAAAAGGGTGTGGAAAGCCAATTCCAAAACTATTTTCTAAACTGTTTTACTAGATTGGGTTCAAAAGTTATTTCACTTTAAAAGTGTTTTTGAAAATTTCGACTTTTTTTGTTTATCAACTTGCATTGTCCAGTAACATATCAATTAAAAGCTGATTAAAAAACAATTTCAAAACTGCTTTCAAAAATGAGGTGGCATTACGAGTTCAAAAGTTATTGCAATTTTTAAGTTTTTTATCAAGCTTAAGATCGTGTAATGTAATGTAACTCTAGTATTTATGTGTTCTATCCAAACGTAGAATTTTTTGTTTTACGCAGTTCTGGTTTTTCTCATTTTTAGTCTTTGATTAGAAAAAGACTAGAGTTGACTAGAAAAGAGAAAAACTAGAGTTGACTAGAAAAGAAAAAGACTAGAGTTGACTAGAAAAAACACTAGAGTTGATTAGAAAAAAAATGACTAAAGTTGACTAGAAATGAGAGAGCCCAGAACTGCATAAAACGAAAAATTCTAGGTTTGATTTGAACACATAAATACTAGTGTTACGTTGTCATTTTTGAGAGCAGTTTTGGAACTGTCTTTCAATCAGCTTTTGATTGCTTTATTACTGGGCAATGCAAGTTAATAAACAAAAAAGTCGAAATCTTCAAAAAAACTTTTGAAGTGCAATAACTATTAAACCCAATCTAGTAAAACAGTTTTGGAATTGGCTTTCCACACGCTTTCGATTGATATATTGCACATTAGTATAGATTATGAAACATAAAAATCAATATTTAAAAAAAATTTTAAAACTAAAATAACTTTTGAACCCAAAATGTTAAAATATTTTTAAATGTATTTTTGAAATTGGCTTGCAATTCTCTTTTCATTGATATATTACACGACTGTGTATATGGAATACTTTTTGAGATATTTACGAATATATATTTGACCTTTGATCTCAAACATGACCGTATCTAATCAAATTTTAAAATTTTTTCAAATTTAATTTAACTTGTCTTATAAAGTACTACAACATATAGTTATATAGATTATATAAACTCAGAATGATATGGCCAATCGATTGATGTAAAAAGAATTATAGGTTTATATTTAAAATAAGAAAGTTGATAGCAATTTTTGGCACACCCTGTATAGCCGAAGGTCTGAAACTATTTTAGGTAAAACGAAAATGATTAATTATGGCCGCGTACTAAATTTCAAGTTTCTGATGTATCTGCAAGTTAAAAACTTTTAATGCATGCTCTACGCAGATCACCCGTTATACGTACATACTTTGTATAAACAAATCTGTATAAATGTAATTTTGATTTATAAGCAAAATTTACTAAAACAGAATGCTAATGCGGCTGAACGCGTAATGTGAAACCGGATGTTGCTTAATTTTTATTAACAATAAGTGTAATTTTAACTTTATAAGCATAATTTACTAAAGTGGAATGCTGATATGCATTGAAAACGTTACAAAGCGATTGCTTTGGAATATAATTGCTTACTTGCAATATATCAAGTTAATATTAAGAAAGTACTAATTATATGCAAATAGGTAAAATGTTGGTTAACCTTAAATGGTGTAGACTCAGGTTGCAAAATAAACATACACACAACTTCATTTCCATATTCCGATGTGGCTTGTAAAATAACGACTCAAGACTAAGAGAATGCTAAATCTGAATTAATTTATGCTAATGTCATTATCTATCAGTTACTCTTGTTGTATGTATAAAAATTTAACTGTCATGTTTTCGTTATTTTTTTATTTATTGATTAGAGACATTAAAAATTTATACCTAAAAGCATTAGAAGTTCAATGAGTATTTACAAAAGAAATACTTCTTTTACTTTATTTGTATAAAGTGTACTTCTTGGAACAGATTACATACATTTTCGTATGCATCTTTCTTGTAAGACGGACGGTTGCTTAGCTTATTTCAAGATTACGGTGTGCATCTACTTTGAAATATAATTGCTGTACAGGTCTGTTCATACAGGTACAGGTTTGTTTATACAGATACAGGTCTGTTTATACAAATACAGGTCTGTTTATACAGATACAGGTTTGTTCATACAGGTACAGGTCTGTTTATACAGATATAGATCGTTTATACAGGTACAGGTCTGTTGAAATTGTTGTTGTTGTAGTTGTTATTGTTGTTTTTTGTTAGTTGTTGTTGGTGTTTGTTTAAGTAAATTCTGCTTATAAATCAAAATTACATTTATTGTTGACCTAAATAAAGGTTAATGATCCCAACATCCTGTATTACAAAGCGAAACCTCGAACGTGACCCCGATCCCTCTCATTTCAGGACGTTAACTTTGCGAGCAATTTTAAACGATCCCAATCCATTCTAAACAAGCCACGTTGTGGTCCGCCATTTTGTAGAACAGAACCCGCCTACGTGATTGTCCGCCATGTTGTGGCCCGCTATTTTGTGGTCCAAAACCTGCCCCTCCACCTCAAATTTACCGCCATTTTGTGGTCCTGAACCCGCCCCCGAAGTTACCGCCGTCTTGTGATCCAGAAGTTTCCCTACCCCAAAGTATCCGTCGTGGCCCAGGATCCTAAGTTTCCCACCCCAAAGTATCCGTCGTGGTCATAAGTATCCAATGTGTTTCAGAACCCGCCCTGCTATACTACTACCTCTAAATGTCTTTTAGCGGTTAAATTGTTATCAAAGATGAAACGACCTGGTAGGTGATTATCTGAAACGACAAAAAGGTTAAAACCAAAGAAAAAACTTAATTAAAAATTCATACCAATTGAACCATATCCAAAATTAAAACCAAATCGAACTTGAAATCTTTTTTGATTGACCAAATTTTAAATAGATTCACAGTTTTGAAGATACCATAGTAAACTCTTCGAGGATAGGTATTTACGTTTAAACTGTGTTATGTTAAAGTGTGTTATTGTTTTTCTTCAAGATCTTGTAAACGGTAGATTTTGGTAACTAAAATTAATCTACATAACATTTTGTAAAATTTAATTTCGACGTTTATTATCATTAAATTTTGAAATTTTCAAATTACTATCTTTCTGAAAATCGTTTTATGATTGAAAAACTAATTGGTTTTTCAAATTTTTTATGTTTGACAAATTTCATAATTTGATAATGATGCTTCTTGCATCGAAACCGGTCGTAGTTTTATTCAAATAATTATTAGATACTTGATTTCAATTTAATTTTGTTATTATTATAAGACGAAATAGTGTGACTCAAAATGAATGTGTCTGTAGCAAATTCATTTAAGAAAACTATTTTTATTTTAAAAAAACCAATTTGATTAATGTTTACGTATTGAGTGACTAGTATCTCCAATTCATAATTTTAAAAATTTGCAAAAATAACAATAACGATTCAGAATTTTTTTTTGTGACCTTGTCTTCTATTCAAGAAACTAAAGGAAAATACACAAATAAAAATTTTAATTTTTAATAACATCCAAACAATTAATAAATATAAGTGCTTCACCCATACTGTATGAACCTTTTAATACATACTTTGTATTAAATTAAAACTAAAACCATACTTTTGTAAAGTGGTTTATAATTTTGGAACAAAAACTTAAAATTAAAACATGTTTGTCACTGACCTTTTATATCGTAAAGTCAATATTCCATTCTGGTACTTATTAGCCAACCCTTTACTTATTTTCACCAGTAATCTTGAACGATTCGCATTCCAACCTTATTTTTGTTTCTATAATTAAAATCTTACTTTTCAAAGTTTTTGTAGAACAAAATACATGTTTACCACACAGAAAGAAATGCATTTTCTTGCATCAGTTATTGTTCATCTTCTTGACGTAACTGAACTTCTACGTTATAGATCGCACTGGTAAGATTCTTTATAATTAACTTAAAACTACATAAGGATAAAGGAAAAAGATATTTTTTTATAAAAACAATCAGAAATGAGTCAAAAAACTAAATTTTGAAGAAAATTAAAACCAAAAGTTATAAATATAAACTGCTACAAATTAGTTTATGCTTAGCCACGTCAATTTTACTTATTCCAATATTGAATTCCTTGCCAACCAAATAAACCAGTAGCTAGTGATAATCGAATAATCTCGAACGGCAACTACATACACGTATTTCGCCTTATTAAAACTCATCATAAAAATATTGAAAACTTTAGGCAAAAAAACAGTAGTATAACAATTAAAAAGAAACATTATATTATTTAAAAACGCAGTTACTCCACCTACTTCATACTTAATTTAAAAAACTCAATATTTTTTTATCTCATAGTTTTATAAACTAAATTGATGATAAAATTTACTATACTCCGTCTGATAGTAACTTTGTAAAATACAGCTTTATGTAAATAACGTTGCCAAACTTCTAATATTGATAGAAAGCCATTATACATTTAAAAAAATTATGAAACAATTCAACTGGATGTACAGTATTTTATTTTTTTACATTGCAACACCCATTATTCAGTGTTTTAAAAAAACAGAATTTTAATTAATATAAAAATAAATAACAACTCTAAAAAAAATTAAAAAATTATTTGTTGTACGAAATGCACAACCTACTAATCACACCGCATCTTAATATACCGTCTAATTTACTTTTACTTAGTTTTAAACAGTCTTAAGACTCAAGAATTAAAATTTACAAAAAAGTAACGGATATTTCCTCTTTGTCTTTGTTGTTCCATTTGGTAAAAAACTTAACTACGAAATAAAAAGTTGCCGTTGGTTTCGCGTTTGTTTAGATTTCAGAAAGTTTAAATTCTCTATTGCAAACTTAATATTTTTAATAATAGCTTATCAGTTAATCTTATTATATAAAACTGTTTTCCCCAAAATTATAATAGAATTCATTTCCGGTATTACACTATTAATTTTGAAATTCATTGTTTTAATTACTATTACACTGAAAAACATACAATTCTGTATTGTGTTATGGTCTTTTATAAGAATGTTATTACTAAATCTTTGCTGTTTGAGTCTTATATCAAATTGACAAATATATACTTCTTTTTCTAACAGATTATTAACAAATAATTCCAAAATAAAAATTTGTTGTTGGTTTCCCGTTTGGTTTGTTATTTAGATTTTAGAAAAGTTTAAATCCTCAATTGTAAACTTAATCCTTACAAGCTTTTGAATTCCTCATTGTATGAAACTATTTTTCCATTGATTTACAGAATCTATTTCCTGCATTATACTTGCACCACTTGTTTAGACTTTAGAAAAGTCTATTCTACACTTAATACAAAGAATAATAGCTTATAGATTAACCAATTAATTGCAATGATTTTGATCGCGTCTGTATACTTCTAGGGTTTATATAATTATCATGTTAATTTATTTATAAAATGAATTGTCACAATTTTTATGTTTTGTTTTAAAGGATAACGCCCTTATTCTCACTTCGCGTTTGGGCTCAAATGCTTTCTATCATCAGGAGGCAACAAGGGCCAAATTTTATACCTGCGAACCGGGAACAACTGACTACAGCTATTGCGAATGCGTAGGGGACAATTTATCCTAATTATATTGATTCCTTAATAGCGTCAATGGGTAGACGTCTTCAAAAATGTATTGATAATTAGAGAGGTCATACCCATTATTAATTTTTAATACGGATATGTTTACCTTTTATTTTAATTTTTGTTACTTACAAAGTGATATAATTTGTATTTTTAATTCTAAAAATAACTTTTAAACTTTAAATTATGTATTTATTTAGTTTGTAGAATTATGTTTTGGAAATAATGGTTAGTACGTAAATAGAGTAAATGAATTGAGTTTTTGATGTAAAGTTGACAAAGTGATTTCTTTATTCATAGAGTCCATTTTATTATGGAATTTCTTAAAGTGCGTTTTTATTTGCCCTAAGAGAGAGCGATGCTTGTAACATATACAACAATACGCATTTTTTAACATGGTCCTTACGGTCGGATATTTAAAGCGCCCCAAGAACTTGTAAAAAAAATCGCTATTTACTATACCGCTGAATTCTTTTAAACCTACCACAACGGCATTAAAACTATCGCTTCATACCACTTCATTTGAAAATTCTACCTCTAACCAAACCTACAAGAACCACATTCAAAACTACTACGGGGTACAGCTTTATTGGAAATCCAACCGCTAACTGAATCGTATTGAAACTGGATACCTCTCAATTTGAAATTAAACAGCAAAAAAGCCCGATAACCTAACCCCGCAAAGAAGCTAAGGGGTATTACGGTTTATTTGTAAACAAACTCAGAAATATAGCAGTGCTCAAAGACCGTGCCGGCAGATTCTCTTAGTCGGGAGTGGTTGTGGGCTTATGGAGAAACGTTAGAATAAAGGCTTCTACACTGCACGAAGAATGTATAAGGCGCCACCTAGAATTGCGTATAAAAGATATGCTAGAGCAACTAGATATTCGTTGACACAGAAACAAACCGTACGTTGATAGAAATATGTATATTATTATAGTGACTAGAGTTTAATCAACACAAATAGAAATACATAGACACACCAATAGATAATATCATTTAGAATTAAGAGCAAATATAGTTATAAAATAATAATGACTCACGAGAGCGAGTTAAGACACGAGTAATAATTCGAGGCACAAACGTCCCAAATAGGTTCGCGTACTTTTGACAGTCGTAGCACCGATTATTCCATGCAAGCGATTTACCAAGTTCACGTGGCAAATATTGCTCGGAATGTACTTGACAACTATTACGGAGAGTACCGGACCTTGGTTGATTACTTAAATAGTTTAAAAGCGCAAAAATTAATTAGGTACTTGGAATGATCTTTCTAGTTTACAAAATTGTCTATACAGCGCCAAAAAGGGACGTTGCCAAACTTACGGCTCCGGTACGTATACATAGAACGCGACAAAATTTATGAATGACATGCATAAGAGAATGAACTTAGTTTGTAGAAATAGGAAGTCTTCGGTGTTCGATAGTTAATCGGTAGATGTGACAGCTTTCTTATTCAAATTTAGTATTTTATTATCCAATGAAGAAAAGGAAAAACTAAAATAGACTCCGTTGATAACAGTTGCAGGGCTGCTCACGAAGAACCAGATAACAGGCTTATCTTGGGTGGTGTCCTTGACTAGAAGGAGGTTCCAAGGAAGGTTGAAATTCCAACGTTAGTAAAAATACCAGACTTACTTTGTTTTATAATTTTCGGATTATTATCTTTGCCAGCATAACCATAATTAAGGATCTATTGATTAATTAATCACCAGTAAAAAACGAAGTACGTCTGAAGTGACCAGCAGAAGAAGTCAAAGAGGCAAACAAAAAAAAAGGTGTCTCCAATTGATAAAACCCGTGATAGCAAATATTTTATTAAAACAAAAAAAAGTAAAAAAGGTACGTACCCAGGAACAGTAGTTGAAGACTTATTCCCTAATTTGAATGGGTTGATTTTACTTTAATTGATACTACAAAGCACGTCTAATTGTTCAATTTTTAAACAAAATTTTCCATGTACACCTTTTCACGACGGTCAGCAAATAGGAAGTAAGGTATATCTTTTGAGAGCAAATAAACATAAATTGTCGGAACTGGCAATTTTAAATAACTAAAATCCCCAAAAAATTTTTCAATACAAAAATTCATTTTCAAACGCATGAGTGTAACATGGCTATCTATACTATAGAGGAAATTATTCTATAAATCAATTATTTGCGAAATAATATCGTCACACAAGTCAAGTTTTAATTCTTTCTTATTAACTTCTGTTACTTCTTATTGATTTTGCATTTGTAATTTTGTTATTTTTGATCATTTTTATTTCTCAACTGCTTGTCATTGGTTTAACACATTTTAATATAAAATGGGTAAAAGCAAAGATATACAATTAAATACACAAAAAGTAAAATTACGTTCCATTGTAGGCAATTTAGAAAGATTAGAAAATATGCTTAATAATTTATCATCTGCACTATGCGAATCTGAAAACAATATGTTTGAGTATTTACTTAAGAGTGGCGTTTACCTATACAAAAAAGTACACTTTTAGACCTTTACCGTTTTAAATCTTGGAAAGCCGTTTTACCATTTTTAAACTTAAAATTATGTAATAGTGTGTAAGAAAGTTGAATCTAGATGGTGGCGCTCGACTTTTTTTTAATTTATTATTTTTTTAATAGTTATTAGATCTCAAAGAATCTAAATAAATGCTTAAATTTGAACAACATTTGCATCACTATTACAACGGATAGAAAGAAAATACGAACGTGAAGGTGTAGCTGCATGTTTTATAAAACAGGTTGCAAAATTTCATTAAAATAGGGTAGTAATTAAATCTAAAATATCTAAAACGGCAAGAGCATTTGCACAAAATTTTGTCAGTATTTTATAATGTCTACGCGATTGTCTATCCCTACGTCATTCGTTTGCAGTGTAATCTAGCAATGACAGAATTTCATCGGTAGCTGTTGATTACTAGAGATTTACTTGTTTGTTTTAAAAAGTTTGTATTTTTTAAGGATCTATCTTATTTTAGCTTTGGAATAGTTGTATCATATTACCATTAATCATATCCATGTTATGAAAGAGATAAGAAAATCGCAAAGTAAAAATGTATTTATTACGGTATAACATTTATTTTAGTTTTGTTTATGCCTGTAAATATGTATATAATTGATTCGGTGTGATGTTGGTTGTATATACGTTAGAAATTCTTATCACAGTAATAATTTCGAAAATTTATTGATAAGAGGCATTTAGTTATAAAAATTGGGTTTTCTGTGGTTGTCTTCCGCCTGCGTCGCCTGGTTGAAAATAAATGCTTTTTCCTGAGTTGAACAATTTCCAACTTTTACGTGAGTAATCCCTAAAAGGATAAACATTATTCTTTATATTAATTAATTCCCTTATTATAGAATTTAAATTTATACCTAAGCTTTGGATTGCATAATTGTAAATATCTTTTTGGCCACCTACACCTTGGTCATTTGTTTTCCTTTTTTTTTGATGATTGGACGGAAGTGAGTCTTCTCATAATTCAGGAGCTCTTCAAAAAACAATCCGCCAATTGGGAGATGCAAATAGATTGGAAGTTTGAGAAGTGCCATTTAGTCCGAAGTCCGGTTGGTCTCATTTTACTGTCGTCACGCTGCACGCAGATAAGCAGAAACATAGAGAAAACAACGTTACTCTGAAGAAAATCTAATTTTGGTCTAATCAAATCACTAATTAATGAAAATTTTGTTTTAATCGAATTATTAGTTAATCAAAAGAATTTATACTTACTGCATGAGATTTAATGTGTTGCATTTCAACTTCCTTACAATATTATAATATTATTTACATTTGCTCTAAATTACAACGCTATAATCCATGTACAATTTCTGTAATTTCTTTTGACATTTTTTTGTTTGTTGATTTATTTAGTGCTGCCATCTAATTATTTACTCGTTAAATCAAACCTATTATTTGGTAGTATTTGTTTATCTTTTTGTTTTACTACCACTTGTATAAAAAAAGACAAAAAGAACGCGGTAAGCAAGGCCTTATTTACCCGTTACCTTTCTAATTTTGTAGATTAATTTTACTGTAGTTTTAAGTTAATTTTGGCAGTTCCTAACAAATTAAAACATAATATTTCGGTTAAACTTGTTAAATATGTACATACGTTAAATAGATATTGCTTGGTCAAACAACTTGCTTTTTTATTGTTCTATATTATTGTGTGTAACTCGTTATTTTATATTTTGCTTTTCGGTTGACTCGGCCGAAACTAAAACGAGCAGTAATTTGAGTCTGGCGCCCATCACAAACTTAAAAAAAAAATATATGTATGTAAAGAATATTAATAGTTTAACGAACCTACCTCAAAAGACACTGAGGTAGTCGAAGAACGTGTATCAAAATATGAGACGGATACATACAATAATAACCTAAAAAAAAAATACTTACGTTAGGTAGTTATAACGGACGAACCCGAATTGTTAAGTTTTAACACGTGCCGTACAATTAGCTTACCGCTTTCGTCTAACCCCTCTTACGTTATGTGTGTTGTATAACTTCCAATTCTCGAAGAAGCGTTAGGTAAATGCCCCTCTTAACATAGTCTCTAATAATGAAAACAGTTATATTGAAAGTTACGTAGAATTAGAGACAAGTGAATTTGATTTAAGTGAATTTTCTAATATCGATGAATTTCAATCATAATTTTATTTAGTTGTAGTAAAGTGCAATGGCATTTGTACTTAGACTTATTAAAAATTTGCGTTGTTCTTATGTTTAAAAAGGAAAAAGGTCCTCTTAAGGTAACTGAATTATCTAAATCTTTATTAAGTTTAGTACTATTTTGTCAAAGGACAAGTTTTGCTTCAGAAATAAGCAGTCTAAATAAATTTACCAATGTTTAAAAAATAACCATTTAAGTTCATAAAATCTTTTTCTGGATAAAGAAGGATTGATTCGTGTTGAAGGTCGTATTCAAAATACTAACTTGCCATAAGACAAATTACATCCTTTGTTGCTGCCTAAAAACATGCATTAAATGCTTTAATTGTCGATCATTACCACAAAAAATATTTACATTGTGGAGCTAATCAGTTACTTACAGTTTTAAGAGCCGGTTTTTGGCTAATTGCAGGTCGAATAATTTGTCGTCAAATTGTACACAAATGTGTAACTTGCTTTTGTTCAAATTCTCGATTGAGTTCAAACATAATGGGCAATTTATCCGGTTCTAGAATTTCCGCTTATGAACCCGGTTTCATTGAAACTGATTTTGATTTTGCCGGTCCATTGCTTATTAAAAATCGTTACACTTGTAATTCTAAGCTTATTAAGTTACGTAAATAGAGTAAATGAATTGAGTTTTTACTGTAAAGTTGAGAAATAGATTTCTTTATTCATACAGTCCATTTTATTATCAAATTTCTTCAAGTGTGTTTTTATTCGCCCTAAGAACGAGCAATGCTTGCAACATATACGAGGCGGGTTCATAAACAAAGAACCGTTTGGTTACAGAAAAAAAAAACTTACTTTACTTCTCTACATAATCGCCGTTTACTTCTAAGCACTTTTTATACCGCTGCACTAGCTTCTTTAACCCCTCTGCATAGAAGCTTGCTGCCTGAGAGTTGAACCAGTTGACAACGACATTTTTGAGTCCCTCTTCGGTTGCAAAACGTTGTCCACCGAGCCACTGTTTAAAATGCAAAAAGAGGAAGTAGTCGCTAGGTGCAAGGTCGGGACTGTACCACGGCCCTTAGTTTATGAACCCGTCTCGTATAACAACAGTCTTGTCATATTCTAAATAAGATAACATTATTAAAATAGATTAGATTATTATTATACTTAATTGGTAGATTAGTAGAAAAAAATTGAAACGGAAGACGTAGTTTAGTTGTATTTCAACTTTATTTTCAAAAAATTATAAGGATAGATGTTATGTGACGCATAACTTATTTACAATGGTAATCTCTGCTGGAAGGTATTTACCAACTACCTGCTAGTGAAAAATGGCGGAAAGTGCTTAACGCAAAGTAAAGCAGTCTGACGTTTTTGGTTATTTAAGAGCTTTACTTAAAGTGTAATTTAAATGCAGTGCTTTTCGTGTTAAAACAAACATAACAACGTGCTGTGCAAAGAGAAAAAAAAACAAATATTTAGTGTATGTTTGGAAGATTAGAATAATAAAACGTGTACTTCTTACTATTGAATACTGAAATGCCAACAGACACTCGTAGTAAAAAGACGGACAATATGTCTACAAATGAAAAACTGGATTTAATTATTTCCCAAAACGCTACACTGTCAACGGAAATACAAGGGATTAAGGAGAATATTAATCATTTGACACAGTCTCTAAATAAACTTGAAAATGAAGTTCAAGAAAATAAACGTTCAATTTCTAATAATACTGATTACATTGATTGCCATATACCAGATGTAACAATCTACGCTTTCACATAATTGAGTAATCAACAAACGAAAATACTGATATGCTAATCATTGAGTTACTGGCTTCTATGGGTATTAATATCGAATTATCTGATATCGATTGTTCTCATCGGGTGGGTAATAAAGATCATAACCAACATAAAAGTCCTCGTCCAATAATTGTTAAATTTATTTCATATCGAATAAGAGACCAAATATATCGTGCGAAAAAACCTGCTAAAAGGAAAAAAGGTAGTTGTAACTGAGGATCTCACAAAAAAAAGTTACAACATCTACAAAGAAAAAAAAACTGAAATTTGGATCAGTAAAAGTGTAGACACGTGATGGGAGAATCTTGTGGAACGACGAGGGAACTATTATGGAAGCAGTATAAGAAGTTTTTTGTCTTCTTTAATTTTTCTCACTCTTTGGGTTTAGAATAATTGTAATTGTAATGGTAATTAATTTCATACATAAATTAAGTCGGACTGTAGTATACCACCATAAAACGTGTGTAGATGACGTCTTTAATAACGACCAGTAATGTAAATAAACGGAATGTGCGGGATATTCTAGTTGTGCATGTTAATATTTTGTCCTTATCAGTAAAACTTAGTCTTTTAAAGGAATTTGTTTACAAACACGAGCCTCATGTGTTGGCTTTATCTGAAACCTGGTTAAAACCTTCTGTATCAACATTTGGTGTAAGTATAAATAATTATAATTTTATACGTAAATATAGGAATAGTCACGGTGGAGATGTGGCAATGTATGTCCGGGATGATGTTACATATAAGCCTATTGACACAGAAAACGCATTGAACAACTGTAGACACAACTTAAATTTAAAAATCAATCTGTAATTATTGCAGCAGTATATAACCCAGCTTGACGTATGTTTAAAGAATTTTTAAATTTTTTGCAAAATTTCTATTTAGAAGCATGCTGCTTATCACAAGATATAATAATAATAAGAGACTATAATATAGATGTCCTAAGAAACGAGAAAGCTACTCTAGATCTACTGAAAGTTTGTGACAATTTAGAATGTACCCAATTAATTACGGAAAAAACTCGTGGAGATTCTGGAATTGAGCTTATTCTTGCAAGTAAATCACTGAAAATAAAGGACTCCGGAATTTTTGCATCTGCAAAATTCTCTGACCATGATATGATTTACTGTCGACTGCAAGTAGTAGGTAGGGAAACTGACCAGAATCTAAAAACTTATCGGTGTTTCAGAAACTTTGATTACAAAAAATTTAATGCTAACTTGCAATCATGTTCTTGGCAAATTATCTACAATTATCAGGATATAGATACTAAAATAGACTTTTTTAATAAGACTTTAATCAACCATTTTAATGTCCATGCACCGATTAAATGTGCTCGAATTTCAAGGTTACCTGCACCGTGGTTAAATGATAATATACGATTTCTAATGAAAATGCGGGACTTGGCGTTTCGTATTTTAAAAAAGAAATAAAACAGACGCAAACAAAAAAAAATATAAACAGCTACGTAATCAAGTAACTAATGCATGCCGAACAGTAAAGAATTTTTTTAATAAACAATCGACGGATAAGCAGATTAATACGATATGGGACACCTTGAAGCGAAATCTTTTATACAAAAACAAAAAATCTCTAGAACTTCCTGAACACATTTCTAATTGAGATGACATAAATACACACTTTTTATTTTCACTTCCCCATACACAAAGAAACAAAGACGATATAGTACAATTTTACAACAACAATGTGAAAACTGACAAAATTCTAGACTTTGACTTTGTTAGTAAGACAGATCTTTTCAAAATAATTACAAGTATTAAATCAAATGCAAAAGGACACGATCAAAAAACAATATATATGATTAATTTATGTTTGTCATATTTACTGCCTGTGATTACTCATTTGATTAACTTTTGCATTGAGTTTTCTGTAGTACCACAAGCATGAAAATTTGCACATGTGTTACCTATAAAGAAAGTAAATAACCCACAAAACTTTGCTGATTTACTACCCATATCTATTTGACCAGTATTATCAAAAGTATTATAGAAGGTAATAAATTTGCAACTTCGAACTTTTATACTTGATAATAATTTAATACCGAACACTCAGTCAGGTTTTCGTACAGGTTACAGTTGTAGTACAGCTTTACTTAAAATAACTGACGACATTATATGTGCTACAGATAAAAAGCTTGCAGTAATACTACTGGATTTCACTAAAGCTTTCGATACTGTAGACCATAATATACTTCTTGCTGCACTACATGTTAGTGGGTTCTTAAAAAGGGCTGTAACGTTTTTTATAACTACTTAAATAATAGACAACAAGCTGTTGTTTATTACAACATGAAGTCAAAATATTTGACACTTACGTCGGGGGTGCCTCAAGGTTCTGTGATTAGTCCAACCTTGTTCTCTATGTATACATCGTTTTTTCAAAGTTATATAGTTTATGTTACGTCGCACTTTTATGCAGACGATACGCAAATGTATCTAAGCTTTTCAATAGATGGAATTAATCAAGCTTGTAGCAAAATCAATCGCGATCTTGAAATACTATCAAATATTGCTAAAAATCATTATCTGAAGATAAATCCCGACAAAACAAAAGCCATTTTATTCTGTTCTTCGCCTAATCTCGGGAGTTCCAATTTTAATATGTGAGCAGACAAAAAACTTGGGTTTGACAATAGACAAAAATTTAAGAATTAAAACACATATTACAAACTGTATAAAGAAAGGCTATGCTAATTTACGTGTGATTTATCAAAATCGAGACTTTTTAAATATACATATTAAACGCATGCTCTGTGACTGTTTGGTGTTATCGGCCCTAAATTATTGTGATGTGGTCTATGGACCCTGCTTGGATTTCCAAGATGTGGGAAGAGTACAAAAGCTGCATAATGCTTGTTAGCGTCTTATATACGGGATCCCACGTACAATACATTATATACCGGAAAAATTAAGAGATGCCCGCTGGCTAAATATGAATAACAGACGACATCTGCATGCTGTTGTCTGTTACAAAAAATAATAACAGAGGAAAGCCCTCAATACTTGCATAAAATAATCAATACAGGACAGATGTACATTATCTTAATCTTAGATTTAGAGGACTGATCTCGATTCCACCACACCGGACGTCTACATTTAAAAGATCTTACAGCTACAACATCGCTAGTATGTGGAATCAAGTGCCACAGTCTCTTAAAGGACTCTCTAATAAAAATTTCAAACGCAAAATGTTTGACCACCTATTTTCATTACAAATGTAAGACAACTTTTAAATATATAATGTGCATATATTAACTATAATATCTCGTACAATTTCGCAAATTCGTAATTTTGTTATTTAGCATTCTCGGAATTCTGCAATTTTTCTATTCCGCATTTTCGAAAAAAAGGGAAAGAAAATGAGAAAGAAATTTTCTCAACTACAGCTGTTTATTATTATTTTTTTAATTTTTCTGTTTTTTTTCCTCCTTCCCTTTTTTTTCTCTATTGTTTTTCACTTTTTTATGCTGAGGTTAAGTGGTAGAGCAGCGCAACGCGCTGAACTTCGCCTCAGGCACAAACAAAAATGTTCAATTAATATCTAACTTAATTTAAATAAAGACATTTATTATTATTAAATACTAGCATTACTCGTAAGCCGCTTTATAATTTAAAAACTTTATTTTAAAGAAACCTCCTGTCTCATTTTTCTATTTCTTGAGCGCTCAGAAGTGGCAACATAGGAATCGTAATTCCACTTAAGTTTATATGGCCCTAGGCTTACTATATTCTAAAATCCCTTAATATGTACAGTATAATCTAAAGTAAACGCAGTTAAAATTAAAATATTTAAAAGTTTATTAGTAACTTACAATCATTGCTCAACGCAAAATCTAAATGAATGCAAACAAATAATTTGTAAACAAGAATTTATAGAACCGTTCTTAAAAATTAAATATTAATACGATTTTAATTATTTAGTTACTTTGAATTGGTGTTAAATACTTGATTTGTTCTAGTTTTTTTGAAGAATTAGTACATGTCTTGTTCCTTGATTTTTGTCATAAGATATTGTTTATGCGCGATGGTGCACCACCTCATTTTACACATGTCGTCAGAAATTATCTTAATGAACAATTTGCTGGTAGATGGATTGGTGTAAGGCAAGCAGCACCCATTTAATGGTTTTCGCGATCTCCAAATTTAAATCCTTGCAACTTCTTCATCTGGGGAACGCAAAAAACAGTAGTGTGCAAGGTTTAAATTAATAATTTCGCACAACTGTGGAACAGAATTAAAAACTCTATAAACATACTACGAGAAAACGACGATGTTTTAAGAAAGATGCATATACATTTTTTACGTCGTATTGAACTCGGCATTAATGAAGGTGGAAGTCACATTGAACATTTGTTGTTAAAAAAATTGTTTTTGTGTCTACCGCCTACTAAATTTTGTATTACAATTTCAGTGTTAGAAAAAACATTTTTTTCCTTTGAAACTATGCGAAATACAGAGTATTTACGAAGGTCGAAAAAGTATTAGAACCATAATACCACCCCTAATAGAATTATTAAAAAAATTATCAGGGGAAAGAAATCCAAATATGCAAAAAATTTATCACTTAAATTTTAATCGAATTTGATTCCTTCATCGTAAACGCACTGTATACATATGTACAAGTTAGCCAATTAAGCAAGGACGTCGCTCATATTTCGGAATCTTCCAATACTTTTAAGAACTTCGTTTACAGAATATTTAATGGTAGTGACTAAAACAAATTACTGGGAATTATTATTAAGTTTCTAAAATGGTCGTAAGAGGGCGGAATTATTAAACAAAAGAAAAGTAGTTAATTTCCTCTTTGAATATCCTCGCCAATTTAAACTGATCTAATTTTGCATCTTTTTTATATTTAATATTTTTTCGTATCTATAATAGCAAAAACTTCTAAACCTGAATTTGTTCAACTTAGGCTTGTTTGAAAGAGATTTTAGGCTTAATTTAAACCCCATTATTAGTGGTGTGCGTTGGCTTTTTGTGTTTATTGAGGTAGCGTATTTTTGAGTTATACCAGTTACCTCCGATATTATAAAAAGTATTAAAATCTGACCACTGGCACTGGTTTTCTTGATATACAATCTTAATATCGATTAAAGTTCTGACTAAAATTAAAAAATAATAATTTATGCAGTTTGTAAGAAACCAATGTTAAAAAAATAATAACAATAAGTTCATTTAACTAGTCTTCGGTCTAAATTTGTTAAAGACGCTTAGTATACATTATATTTAGCAAACAAATTGCTTTTTGTTAACTTTATAATTACAACTTAAATTACTTTCAAATTGTTACTTCATGTTTGTTTTTAAATTAACTTTTTATTAGCGAACAAAATCTGTTTGATTTAAAATCTAACGATGTTAATAAAGCTACACAGTGCAATTTTTTAAACAGGGACATTAGAGATTTACATAAAATAAACTTTGTGGTTAAACTTATGTACATAATCTAACTCAATTTATTTTATTAAAACTAAAAAAATGTACATTATTGAAATACAATAATAAAAATAATAAACATTGATTGTTTAAAGGAAAACTAAAACTGTAGTATATTGGAGTTAATTAACCATTTATAATATAAATTAAAATACTGAAACAATAAGAAAACAAATTTGAACTATTATATATTTCTGTTATAGTAAATATACACTGAGTTTAAGGTATTCAGAACATGATGTCAAAAAATAAGGGTCGTGTTTAAGAAAACAAAGTGATGATAGTTTTACAAAAACGAAAGGTCGGATTCAAAAATTAGGAAGAATTTGTTAAACAAAATAAAAAGTTGCTGTGAGAAGTGTTATCGAAATTTTTGTAGCTTTACTATTAAGGTCAGAAAAAAATAAAATGTAAAAACGGAAAATCAAAAATATTTAAAAGCTGGCTATGATGCATAGACTAGTTATTTTTGTATTAAGTGTGTAAAATGACTATCATAAGAATGTTATTTGAAAACGCCATTAAAACACGGAAATCTCCACAAAATCCAACAACATTTTTTCTACAGTCAAAAAATTTGATGTTTACCAAATCGAAAGCCTAGTATGAGAAAAATCATATCAATGAAAGACATTCATTCATACTGTGTGCAAACGGTCATTTATTTTTTTTTTATTTATTCTTACAGTCCTATTTGAAGAATTTAACTTTTGAGCAACGGGTAAATAATATTGAAGAACTTTATGAGAGAATAGTTTGTAACATTGTATCGTTAAATGTTATTAAACATTAACATCCAATGTTGCGTACAGTATAAAAATGTCTCGAAGTGTGAACAAATTCAACATTTATTATAACTGTAGATTAATGCTGATTTGTTATTATTAAAATTTCTTTGCTACAAATTACGATAAATTTTTTATTTATGTTTTTATGTTGAACTTTATTAACAGACATTGGCGAAATGGCAACTTGAGTTAATAATATGTATGTTTAGTTGCCTATACCAAAATCGTTTATTAATAGAAAACTAGATGAGCCAGCATGCTACGCATGCGTACAGTAGGAAGAGTTACAATAAATTGACAATGCGATAAGCATATGAGTTGAAGCTGTGCGTTACAGTAATGAAACAAAGCAAACTCGAGTCGAAAACCGTGCGGACAGACGGACACCCACCAGGACGGCGCCGCTTTGACAAATTTTAATATACAGGGTGGCCCATTAGTGCGAGGAAGGTGGATATCTCGGAAAATATTAGGGTTAGAAAAAATCTTTTGGAATAAAAGTTGTGAAAATCAACAAACTGCACATTTTAAAATTATTTTCGTTTATACAGGGTGTTTCATAAAAGTGCGACATACCAAAGTTATGTTTTTTTAAATGGAACCACCCAGTTTTTATTGTAAATTTGAATTCCTTGGAAAATTATAATGTGACTTTATGCATTATACATAGTGTCTAAAATGGAGGGTTTTGGCATTATTGCACTTTTTCTGGAAAAATAGATGTTTCGAAAAATTAAATAACTCAGTTATCCTGGAATTTTTTATCCAACTGCAATTTCGTAGCTTTAATATGCGTTACATGAGCTAACTAAAGCTTATTGTTCCCCTTTCTAACCTTGCTAAGTTTTGAGTAGTCAATTATTTAAATTGAACTCCCTAAATTCTTGGATAACTTGATTTTTTCAAATAGCACCACCTAATTTTTTACGTACCGTTAAACGTGAAATTTTATAAGCATTCTAATGATAAGGTTGTAGGTGTCTAACTCTTACGGGTGTTTGTGGTTTTTTGAGTATGAATTAGATACCTACAATCTTATCATTAGAAAGCTTATGAGATTCTACGTTAAACGGCACATAAAAAAATAGGTGGTGCCATTTGAAAAAATCAAATTATCCATGAATTTAGAGAGTTCAATTTAAATAAGTGATTACTCAAAATCAAGTGAGGTTAGAAAGGTGAACAACCAGTTGTAGGTAGTTAGCACATGTAATGAATATTAAAACTGCGAAATTGCAGTTGGATAAATTCCACGATAACTGAGTTATTTAATTTTTTCGAAAAGTCAATTTTTCCGGAAAAAGTGAAATAATGCAAAAACCTTCCATTTTTGACACTAAGTATAATGCATTAGGTCACATTAGAATTTCCCAAGGAATCCAAATTTGTTATAAAAAATGGGTAGTTCCATTTAAAAGAACATAATTTTGGTATGTTGCACATTTATGGAACACCCTGTATAAACGAAAATAATTTAAAAACTTGCAGCTCATTGATTTGCACAACTTCTATTACAAAAGTTTATTTCTAAATTTTGTTTTTGTGAAGCTTTAGTTTCCATGTGTTGCTTCAGCGGTAACCATCTTCTCGATTGAAGTTATTCTTATTTTTTATAATTTCTAGGGATTCTCTGATTATCCTTGTATAGTAGTTGTTGGTCCGTGATAGAACTTTGGCTTCCTCGAAGTTGATGATATGTTTTCATTTTTGTGTAGGTGTTCTGCGATTGCTGATTTATCTAGCGCTCTGGACTTGGCGTCTCGGTGATGTTCCTTTAATCTACATTTAATGTTGTGCACACTTTTGACCAATGTAGACCTTTCCGCATGAACAGTCAATTTAGTAGACTTCTTTTGTTGACAGTTTTGACAGGCTATCTCTTTAAATGATAGTAGTTGCTGGATTTTTCTTGCCGTTCCAAACCTGATACCGATATTCTTTTTTTCCAACAATTTCCTTAATTGTTCGGTTACTCCAGCAATGACTGGTAAACAATTTTAGGTTCATTTTCTTTTTCGGGTTTCTTGCGTTAGGCGGCTTTTACTTCCCTTCTGGTGTAGCCATTCTTTATTAAAACTCTTGTTAGCTCTATGCATTAAAGTGTTGATTAGAGACCGCTTCTGTTGTGAATGATAGCGTGATGTCGCATGGAGGTATCGGTCGGTGTGTGTCTTGTTACGATATACACTATGAGTCAACTTATTGTTATTGGCTCGTTTTACTAGGACATCCAGAAAGGGAAGCTCCTTATTCTTTTTGTCTTTATGGTAAACTCGATCTTTTCGTGCTGATTCTTAAGGTGGTTAGAAAATACAATAAGTACTTCTTACCCGTGAGGTCATATGACAAAAGTATCATCCGCGTATCTAAACCAACGTTTGATATCTTTTTGTTGAATTGAATGGCTTTTTGCTTGAATGTTTCTATAAAGATATTCGCGATAACCGGTGATAATGGGGATCCCTCCGTTTTATAGAAAGTACGTTATGTTCAGGCAGATTTTTGCTAGCTCGGGTATGTCTTCTCTTAACCCGTGGGTTGAGCATAAATTTAAAATAGTTAAATAGTTAAGATAGTTTATTTTTAATATAGGAGTTTCATATTTAAAGTGTGGGATTTTTATCTCAATGTCAAGCAATGTCAATGTCACTTTATCCGAGTGCGAGTGCTAACGCCTTGGTCTGCAAGTTTAAGCACTCGCAGAAACAGTTTCTGACTACGTGATATACATGATTTTTTAGGCCTACAAATAATCAAATTTGTTGAAACTTAAATTTTTGAATATTACATTTTGTTTGGTAATGTCATTTGGCAGCTGTCAACACAGTGTCATTTTGGTATATATTAAAATACGTGTTTTTTTAATGTTTGCTTTTAAAAAGTCTATAAAATCCTTCAAATAAGATGTATAAGAGTACTTTTACGTATTTCAGCATGAGGATTGTACTGATTTTAGTGTCATCAGTATAAAGCGGCGTCCACACTATGCCGCGGTTGGCTGTTGGCACTGCCAATTTGGCAAAGCCAATACAATGTAAACGTGGCCGTTGGCATGTGCCGCTGAGCCAATAGTTTTCCAATTAAAATCGCTATAGTGTCGGTTTCTATCAAAGGAAGCCAGTGAGAGCCGGTAGTGGGGACGAGTAAACCGTTGGCTTCACGCGGCACCCACTTGGTTCAGTTGTGGCTGAAGCAGCGCCCTACTCAGTCATGGAATGGATCAACGCGAAAGTAAGTGAACTTATTGAGCCTTACCGTGATCGTCCTTTTCTGTGGGACTGTCGTTTGAAAGTGTACAAAGATAGAAATAAGAAACTAGATGCTCTACAAAAAATCGCAGATACTTTTGGTGTTGATAAACAAGTTGTGGAAAAAAAAAATTAAGAACCTAGTGTGTCATTTTTTAAGTGAAATAAAGAGGAAGAGAGACTCAAGTAAGTCTGGTGTGCGAAATTCTGATGTATACAAGAGTAAATAGTTCTGCTTCAACAACATATTATTTCTCAAGGATCGAAATACACGTAATGAAATGACGGACACAATCACGCAGGTAAATATATTGCAATGAATTGTGATATGATTAAGATATTAATAAAAGGGATTATTAATGGATGCAAATAAAATTTGTTTAAAAGGGTAAATTACGTTGGGACGCTCTGAAAATTTTGATCTTACTTGTAGTAAAATCACCCCTAAATAATTTACCTGGCTAGCTCTTTCCTATTTGTTTGCTTAACGTGTACAGCCTCCTTTACTTTCAGATCGGGTAGAATAAAAACAACTGACTGACACACAAACCCACGACCATTCGAAGAAGAGACTCTCAAATTGCAGGTACTCTTATTTATAACTTAGACATGGCCTATTTGGATATTTTATCAATTTGCGCGTCTTTTTGAAATTCAATCCCGCCTCTATCGGGTTTTTCTGCAACTAATAATAATTTTATTTTTATCTTCTTTATCAAAATCCGGTTCAAACGACGCCTTTTCCTCTTTTGATAATAATGAAATGCGGCACTTACACATAATAATGTCACATAACTCCACAATTTGCACTTTTCCGTAACCCAAAATGTTGAAGTTAAGTTGGAATTAATTTATAGTGTTTTTAAATCGGCGCACTCATATTTAATCCTTTTAAGCTTATACACAGTTTCCTTGGCCCACAACATACCTAATGTACATGTTTTGTGCATGCTAACATAATTTATTTTTACACAATTTTAGGTCATCGAAACATCGTTCCGATCTTGGACCTAACTTAACTGATATGGATTATCATACGTAGGAATGCAATTTTACCTAGCTATCATAGCAATTACATCTTAATGACTAACAACAAATAACATCAGCTTGCCCTAAATGACAATTTTAACAACATCTCATCTAAACGGCAAGGTCTTCCCTTTTTTGGTAAGTATTCTTAAATCTAACAAATTTATTGCATTTTAATTTACAGCGTCGGTTGAGAACAAATATTAGGACAATTTCCTCTACATGAAGGCTTAATTTACTTTTTTTGTCATCGGATCTGCTTAATCAAGAATGCTGTACAAAAGTATTCATTGCAGTATATTAACACAGTAGATTCGTAGAATAATTTGTAATTATATTTTACATTAATATACAACACACATGACATAGTTTAGGGCTTATTATTTGTAGTATTAAAAGGATACTATTCTAGCCGAAGAAGTAAAGAAGTCTGCTAATTTATTTCTAACGGCTTGTGCCTCTTCAGTACTTCTTCTGTAAGTTCGAGGAATGTTGACCAAAGCTTGATTTGAAGGGGACTGTCTCCAAGTTCCTGGATTTATCTCACCTGTGGTTGAGCACTCAGAGTCAAATGTTCAGGAGGGATTGTACACTGATTTGGAGTTACTTTTCCTCAAGTAGTTGTGCAGATAAAGTACTGCCAACACCACCATTGTAGCCCGCTCTGGTTGTAATAGCATAAGTCTTTGTAGTATGCGGTACACAGAGAATATAATGCCAAACGCATTCTCAGACACTCTACGTGCTCTACTTAACCGATGTTTAACCACTCTTTCCTTGGAGAAAAAGCATCATCGGCCACAAAAACATACGGTGTTTCATCTATTCTTCCAGGAAGAGCAGAAGGAGGAGGAAGATGCATTGTGTTGTTCTAAAGGCAATCTTTGAATGTTGTGTGACTAAACACACTTCCGTCTGATATTTTTCCTTGACAGCCTACATTTGCGTAGATAAAGTTATAGTGCGCATCTACCACCGCAAATAGAACTATACTGAAAAACCCCTTGTAGTTGCAATATTCTGTGCCACTACGGATAGGTGCATACAACGTAATATGCTTTCCATTAAAAGCCCCCACACAGTTTGGAAAATTCCACTTTTCGTTGAACTTTTTTGAAATAACTTTATACTCTGCTTCAGTTTGTGGCATCTGAAACAAAATGATAACGATATAGCAATATTCAATCATTAATTTTTTCCTTTTTTTTAGGACGAGCATACAAATGAAGATGAAGATGCTGCAGACGAAACCCAGATTGTCGACCAGGTTGCTGGACTAAATAAAGACACACCTGGAAGAGGTGACAATGCAAATAAAAGTTTGCCAAAGGAACCGTCTATTCGGCCAGACGGAGGCCCACAAAAAAAAAAAAAAACATCAGCTATAGAAGAAGCTCTGTCAATTATGAGAGGTATCCAAGGACGGCATACATCAGGATGGATCAGTTGAAATCTTTTGGAGAGTAGGACTGCGTATTAAAGACCTCCCATCGTCAAATGCTCAGAAAATTGTAAAACACCTTATTAGCAATATTCTGTTTAAAGCTGAAATGGGCAAGTACGACTATGGCAACCCATTGGTGGAAGTTACTCACAGCCTTTCTACCCAATATCAAATTACGTACAACAACCGATTCCTACCCCAATGCCACCAGCTTGTCTTAATCTAAACCCATATTTTGAGTAGCCGTCTTTTCATGGACAAACACAAGCAACCCCTCCACAGTCAGCCATGAGTTCCACGTCTTCAACCCATACGGTAACGGACAATGACTTTATTGACACTATGTTGATGCACCTGTAGTTCGTACCCCATCTCTTCAAAATTCAAATTTGAGTTAGATTTTTGTTCATTTTTTGTTGTAATAAACTTAAGACACATTTTAACTAAGTAAATGTTTCATTTGTAATAGAGAATGTTTTGTTCTAATAAACTTGAGACACATGTCGACCAAATAAAAGTTTTATTTGTAATCGACTATTTTTTCTTACCTTGATGTAATCCTGTAAAACGCCGACAATTGCTTCACAAACAATCTGGATGATGGCTGATATTATTTGCTTTGAAATCTTGAATGTGTAACTTAACGACTGGTAAGAGTCTTCCGTTGCTAAAAACCCCAAAGTAACTGCAAGGCGTTTATGTGGAGGAATAGCACTTCTGAAGGGTGTGTTTTGTTTCTGGATGATATGAGCTATCTTATTTAGAAGACTTTCAAAGTCACTACTTTTCATTCGAAAAAAGTTTTGAAACCACATCCAGATCTGTACTCGATATTTAATTCGTATGCATCATCCAATAACAAATCCTTCATTAAGTCACTAGTTCGCTATTTTCTTTTACATTGAAAGCTTGGACGCACCCAAAACCGTCGTTTCCGCCGTTTACGCACTTTTTTGCTGATAATTATAAACGCACCTAAAGCAACTAGTATATCCACCTCGGCAAACATTTTTCTACTAAATGCTAACTCAGGTGTAGACGGCAAGCCAGAATTAGCTTTGCCGTGTTGGCTTTGCCAACCCGGTATTGCCAACAGCCAACCGCGGCATAGTGTGGGCGCCGCTTAATGTGATAATGCCAACATTTAGTAACTTTTTGTCGGTCGAGGTCAAGAAAGGGGGTGTTTCTGACCGCTTTTGAATAATGCAATATTAGTGATTATGGACAGAGAACCAAAAACAGATTTTGGGGTTTGTTTTAAACGAGTCAAGACTAACATGATTATTCGGTAAAGAATGAAATAATAAAAAATAGAATTAAAAATGCATAAACTTCTAGTAAATTAGATTATTTATTTTATTTATTCGTATGGTAAATTATACAAATATTGTATTGTGATGTAAGTGTTATGTATGAGTCCCCAGAAGATCAGTATAAACCTGTATAGTGTAGTGACGAAACCGTGTGCAATAGTGGATTGGTTCGTCTTGGCAAAGAATGAGTATACTTGTCTCATCTCCACAGTGTGTTTTCTGTAAAAGTAAAATATTGACCCTATTCTTGAAACAAAGATTAGACAAGAAATCTGATTTGTAAATTAGATTAAAAGTTATGTTAAACATTTGGGAAGTAACATTTTGCGGAAACCAATATCCTTATGTTAAAGTTCTATGTTCGGTTTTGATGTACTCACCTGGTATAGGATTAGTGTTAATTGTAAATTCAAAAACTCATTCTGAACGGATGTTTATTTATTAAATCTGCAACGTACGAGGATATATTGAAAATTCTTAGCCTACTATAGAACCAAACAAAATTTCAATGTCAAAATATTTTATTACTCAACATATTCTCCTCTTAATTGGATACATTTATTACGGCGAACCTGCAACGTCTCTAGACCTTTAAAAAAAAATGTTTCTTCTTGCTCTGCAAACCAGACCTCCACAGCTTCTATTACCTTCTTGTTGGAAGAAAATGTACGACCTTTTAAACTTTTTTTCAGTTGAGGAAAGAGGTGATAATCGGACGGAGCCAAATCGGGAGAATAAGGGGGGTGTTCTAGTAATTAAAACCCTAAATCACGAATTTTTAGCATAGCAACATGAGGTTTGTGTGCAGGGGCGTTGTCCTGCAAAAACAAAACACCTTTGGATAGCTTTCTGCGTCAGTAGAGTGGTCAGTAATGTCGAGTAGTAATTTCCAGTTATTGTTCTACCCTTATCCAAAAAATCAATCATGATTTTTCCATGGCAATCCCAAAAAACTGAAGCAAGAACTTTTCTAGCAGATTTTTGGACACGAAACTTCTTAGGTCTTGGAGAACCAGAGTGTCGCCATTCCATCGATTGTTGCTTTGTTTCTGGATCGTAGAACAGTACCCAAGTCTTATCCATAGTAACAATTCGGTTCAAGAAGTCTACATCGTTTTCAAATCGAGCACAGATCGAACGCGATGCTTCTACCCTTGCACGCTTTTGGTCAACATTCAAACATTTGGGGATCCATTTTGCAGCAATTTTTCTCATGTCCAAATTGACGTGAACCATATGATAAACGCGTTCGTATGAAATATTCAGTGCTTCAGATATCCGTTTTAGCCCAATTCGACGGTCTGATAAAATCATGTCATGAACTGCATCGATATTTTCGGGGACCGACACAGAAACTGGCCTTCCTGATCAGTCATCATCTTTAATGGAAAATTTACCTCTTTTGAAGCTTGCATTCTAATTTTTGACGGTCGCATACGAAGGACATTGATCACCAAGGGTATTAAGCATATCTTCGTAAATCTGCTTACCTCTTAACACTTTTAAATAGTTATTTTTCGTTGCTATGGTAACGCAATATTTTGTTTATGCAAGGAACTGGTCTAGACTAACTAGATATCAATACATCCTCGTATTGACATATAAGAAAATTCAGTGCTTTATAGCGGGTTAATTAACATGTCAAAATTAATCGAATCGGGGAGATTACCAATTTGTAAATTGGTTTGAAGAGAGATTGTTTAAGAAATATGTGGGCTACTGTTTTCGATGTAGAAACTAATATGACTATTATTAAACTTCATGGAGGATAGAAATGTAACATCGGAGGGTAGGGATATTTCGGCATAGTTTGAGCAACAAAATCAATGTTTCTAAACTGTTAACCGTCACTTCGAAGAGGATGGAAGTTTATAGCAAGAGGCCTTCCACTTGACAAAGATGTACGACGAGGTTCTCAAAAAAATTGAGAGTCAATCTATATCATCCATCCTCTGGAATTAGTGTAAGAAGATAATGTACTAATTGTGCAATTCACATTTATTTAAGTAGTGTTTGTTTTGTTTAATTTTAAATACCAATACAATATTTTTTTACATGTGCATTTTTTTTTAGAAACGTATATTTTGTATATTAATAATAATGGGTAAATGTTAAATTTCTTAAAAAGATGTACAATTTAATGATTTCACTTGGTTCTCTAATTTTCTTTTAAATCGCCCAATTATCTGAGCAACCGAATAATTGCGATTGCAATTTTAAACAAGAAAGAAGTAAAGAAAGAAAACATTCCATGTTCTGTTTACGAACAGTAATAGCGTCTAACGACGGCAAACATTGAATCTTTTATATATCAATCACGAACTTGCAATGTAGAGATACGTCGCGATATTTCTAAAGAATTTCCTGATTTAGACGAATCTATTATTCCTTTCGATACATACCTACACTTTATAATATACACAAGTAAATTGCGATAACTTGCATCAACACTTTATCATAGATAAATTTAGAATTCGTTGTTATAATTCTTTTTTCCGTTTAAAAGACATTTGTAATATGAATTTATTTATACCTAAAAACGTTTCGTGCAAAAATTTTAATATAGAGTAATTCATAGATGGAATCTACGTACGTAAATGTAAATGTGACAATGCCTGAGGGAAATCAGTTCATAAGCACAAACGAATAATTTTGCCTTAATTGTGTTGTGCTAAGGATGGGAAATAATTACATTTTTGAAATTTTTGTGTAAATTTTGATAAAAACTATTGAAATATCTGAAATTTTTCATTTTTACAAAAGTTTAGAACACTCTTTAAGAGTATCTAATTTATTTAGTGTAAGTTACGAAAATTCAATTAGAAAAGAATTTACTGCCGCAAATAACTGACTCTAATAGTACAAGAAGATAGGGGAGTGGAGTATAGTGTGTCATTTTTTACATTTTATTGACTTTATCCTAACTAAATTATTTAGTTTTTTTGGCTATTAGTTGACACATTATTGTTCAATGAACTAATCAATTAATGACAAATTATAAAATTACATTATATCTGAGCAAAGGAATCGAACTCTTACAGCGTCTGTCTGTAACAAAAAGGTAAACCATAAAACTGCACAAAAACTGTTCTCGAACACTTGTTTCCATAGCTAAGCTATCATCATAAGCAAACTGACACTAAAAATAAAAACAAAAGGAAGCTTATACAAGGTGTCCCGTAGTTCTGATTTCGGACGATTGCGTAGTTATGACCCTAGTAGCACAAGTTCTAGAATCTAAACATGGTCTAGCTATTTTCTTAACCCTTTCCGGCCCAAATTCTTGTTTTCGGGAAAAAAAAAATTAATTGGGCTGAAATGTATTTGGTAGTATGTTAAATAAGACATGTTTACTAAAAAACAGAAAAAATATTTTAAAAACGAAAAATTTTATGATGCCAAGTGGCATCATTGAGCTTACGATATGTATTTAAATAAAACATTTATTTGTTGTAAAAAAGTTTGAAACAGTTTTTGTCTTTAGTTAAACACAATGGTGGTGACATTTTTCGCACATCACCCTCGAATATGCTTTAATACATAATCGGCACCTTTTTCGGCTCAATATGTATTGGGAAATGTTGGAATCCATCATATCTCATGTCGTCTACTGGAGCTGGAACTTTAGTATACTTCCTGAAAGGTGGTGGTGTTGATGATGGTGATGATGTTGTGGACGATGGTCTTCCTCTTTTGCGAATAATTGCTCCTTTTCTAGCCCTCAGAAGTGCGTGTGCAATTTCTGATCTAAAAACTAAAAGGCTTTTCCAATTTTTCTGACCACTTTGTGACATGTGACGTCTGTATAAGAGCCATGCATTCACAATACACATATCGACCAAATTCCAAAAATTCTTAAGTAGAACCTTTTCACTACAAAATTTATGCGGTATAATGCTACAAGCATATCATGGAGATCAACTCCACCCATGAAGCTATTGTAATGCTTGATTACACCAGGACGTTGTACATCTATAAATCGCTTATCACCAACACTCCATCGTTGCACAGTTTCAATAGGATACACTCCTTTACAAGAAGAAAGGACATGAACAGATTTATTGTCAAACCATTTGACTACAGTCAAATTACTTGTTGCTTCCGTTCGAAAATCAAAAGATCCTCTTCCTTCTTTCTTTAAAACTTGGTCGTTTTTTAATCTACCGCAATGTAGTCGATTACTTCTGACTGTCCCAGTTCAATGTATTCCAATATTTTTCAACTGCCTGAAGAGTTCGGGGGATGTAAACCAATTGTCGCAGTACAATTTGAAATTTTGGTGTTTTGGCAAATTTTGACATAACCTCATTACAATATCACCACTTATTCCAAGTTCTGACGTTTCTTTTACTGTCCCTTTTCCAACATAAATTTCAAAATCATGGATAATTCCGTTAGAACTAGCACGAGCAAACATCTTTATGCCCCACTTGTGTGGCTTGTTTTTAACAAATTGTTTTAGAGAACTCCGTCCTTTGAATGGAATAATAATTTCGTCTACCGAATTGTGCTCTTCTGGTTCTATTTTACGAAGATTTGCTCTAATTGCTTCAATTATAGGACGAATTTTAAAAAGTTTGTCGTATTCAGGATCGTTGCGCGTCTTCAATTGGGAATTGTCGTTGAGGTGCAAAAATTTCTCAGTTTATCAAACCTGTTCCTAGACATGATGTCTGCAATTGGGCTGTATCTAGAACTTTCAGCCCAGTACATCCTATAACTGGGCATTTTACAACACCACTCAAAATATGACATCCTATGAATTGCTCAATTTCTTCTTTGTTTGTGTTTACTGAAATCCCCGTTTTTTCTACAGAATACAAATTAGTTTGAGTAACTACATGGTCTATCAAATTATCATCAAACAATTGTTTGAAGTAATTTAACGGCGTCATTTCAGGGTGAGGTGGATCAGAAAACATTGGGTAGCAATCTGCACTTATGCTTTCCAAATCTTTTTGCTGCCAATGGTATGTATTTTTTTTATTCGTTTTTTTATCTGATATCCAACTTTTAAATTAGCCAATGGCAAATCATCTTCGGAACTATATTCACTATCTACGTTTCCACTTCTACATCGACACCGTTCACAGGTACAGATGTAGAGGGAGAATTTTATTGTTTGTCAAGTTTGATGCCGTAAAAAAGTTCATCATCTTCACCGTCTGACTCGATATCTACGTCAGAAATATCACCTTCTAATAAAAGCAGTAAACGACGTACCTCATCTTCCGTCAAACCTTGTCGCGACATTGCCATTTTTACCTGAATAGAAAAAAATTAAACCATAATTCGGAATGAGTTGAAAAATAAAAATAAATTTGTTACAAAAATGTTCTAGTCAACAATAGAAACACAAATTGAATTTATTCATTGAAGCTCAATGACGCCACTTGGCATCACAGAAAGAAGGTGTTTTATTTACAGGTTTTCGACGTGTTTTTAACATTTAGTTTGATTTAGTTCATATAATAAACATTTTACCTACCAATAAAAAATATATGGCCTCGAAAATATTTTTTTTCAGTAAATTTTAAAATAATAAAAAACCGCGGGTACTAGCACAATGTAAGCAATGGTAACTCAGAACATCAAACGCATGTTGTAAAAGGTAAAATGAGTTACAAATGCCTTTTATGTGTCAGAGACCTCTGTGAATGAGTAGATTTGACGATAATACAAAGAACTGCAATGCATTGTATGTGGTTTGAAACGTAAGCAAGTTAAAACGACACGATTCTAAATGGAATCACTGGGCTTGAAAGGGTTAATTGAAAACTAGGCTTTCCTAGTTCAGTAGAATTTTAACTTAGACACTTAGAAGTATTTGTCATAATCGAGTTGGATTCTGTCTAAACAATTTAGGTAGTTTGCTGTATATTTGTACGAGCTAATTTATAACTTCAATTTAACTAGAAAATAAGAGTTGAGTAAGTCATATGTAACAACAAAGGAAAGATTAAAAAGTAACCCTGCTGGACTGTTTTGAATTATGGGGAAGACCGATACGTTCATATTCGAACCTTTCGCTATTGTTTGTTTATTAAAAAATAAATAGATTGGGCCGGTTTTCATATATTTTTATTATTAATTACTAAACATTATACATACAATTATTATGCTATAAATTACAATTGATGCTATAAAGTATAATATACAAGAGATTGTTCTAATACCTAACGGTTGATTTATAATTTTCTTTACATTAAAGAAAAAATATCAATTGTGAAATAAAATTTGGCGTCCATTTTGTGCATTTTAAATATTAAAAGGTATAATCTAGTGCGTATTTTTTTTTATTTATTGCGGGTGGCAAGACTTTTTTTTTGCATACATGCTTTTTGTGTGATTAAAACAATCATTATTTGAATAATTTATTGATCATTTATTCAGCATTAATTTATATATTTTTTTAATGTCGTCCAAATTTGACAAAAATTGTTTTTGATAATTTACTTTTTTGTATGTAAATAAACATGTTATAACCTTTGTTTTGATTTATTTTTTATTCCTCTCTTATCATTAAGGGTTGCTAATAAGTTGTACCATAAACGGACACATATTCTGAAAATATTATTTACTATATAGGGTGTTCCAGAAATGTGTGGCTATATTAGTTACAGTTTTTTATATAAAACATCTTGTATTGTATTACAAATTTAAATTCCCACGTTCAAAAGCTTTTTAAAATATATGGACTTATTAGGTTATACAAGGTATGGCCAATAGTTTACAAAAATTACGCCTAATCTGTCCTCTCGCATTCACTAAATTTAGTAATTTGTAAAGATTTTTTCATTTGGGTAATATTGGTAGAGTTCTTAGGTTTTAGAAAGTAGATTATATTGGTATCTCGTATCTTTTGTAATACAGGGTGAAGGAAAACTCTAATTAAAGAATACCTCAAAATTATTAAATAAAACACTCTCATTTTTCTCATTGGTGGATCGATTTATTAGCAATTCTAATTGAAACGACGGGCAGACAACTTGTAATTTTCTCTTCTTATTAGGCCGTCGTCGGTGTTTTACGAAGCTAAAAATTACACGTAAAATATCAATGTGGTTTTAATAATTGCAAATTAAATTAGTGTGGAAATATAAATCCGACCGATTTTGCCTTAAGTGTTTACTTTTGCTATTTCTTTAGTTCGTCTAGTAATTGTGTTAATTTCTAATTACAACGTATGCTTTAGCACGTGTCTTGACCTTATACTCTACTCATATCTTACTGTTTGGATAATTCCTGGAGGCGCTGGAACGAGCAATTGGAAATCCTGCGATATACAAAACGTGCTGACTACCACCCTGTCGCTTACCTCGGAGTTGCACAGCCGATTATACTCCAACGGTTGTGGGTCGCGCACGCTGCGTTCCTGCTATTACAAAGGATACAACCCACTTTCAGAGCTTTGTCGTCTCATTTTCCTCAGAGAAATCCTACCGTTCTTTTAGTAGCTGTTAACTGGCTGTCGTTAGCACGAACCTTCCTTATCAGAACTACATGCATCAGTACACAGCTAAGTTTATTGTTTAAAGAACCTATTCACTTTGCATGTATTCGCAACTTAAGTACACGTGACATTAAGCGGTAGAATCCCTAGTGTATAAGAAAATTGTTATTCGGGGTAGTCTCCATCCACCGACGTTCGGTTTTGTTTTCACTGGCTCCCTCACAGCTGGGGCGCTGTAAGTAAAGTGACTGAAGCTAAAACAAAAGGCCTTTTGGGTTGGCGGGAGCTACGCACCGTATTAGTCTGAGTTTAATCCTAGTTTTTAAGTCACCGTGTTTAAGTGACGTGTGTACGTCGAGTCTCCTTAATCACCAATCTTAAATTGGTACGCTACTTTTAATTTAGGGTGTAACAAACAAAAACTTACCTGAATTGAAACATATTTGATCGCAAACTTTAATTATTTTGTTGTTGCTAATGCACGCAAGTTTTATGCGACAGAATCTCTCATTTCTCCCACATTTTTCTAATATCTTAAATTCTATGTGCTATATTTATATATCTTTTGTTTCTCTGATTTGTGTCTGTTGTAGCGTAGTAGACCTTAAGTAAAACCTATTGAATTCCTGTTGGTCGGTTTTATTTCTCTCTGTTACCCAGCAGGTAGCGCCTCGTTACGCAGCAGTGTAATTATTTCAGTTTCTTTAAAAACCTCCCCATTTCACCGACTAAACCGGACACTGCTGCGCTAACACTTACAAATACGGGATCTTAGTGCGCTACTTCAAACCAAATATTATTGTTCTTTCTTTTCTAGGTTACAACGCTAGAGCCGTCTCTTTATTTGTTTATTTTGTATTATTTGTGAACTGCAACGGTTACAAACTCCATCATGAATATGAATATAAAACGAACTGTACGGCTATTTTGTAACAATTTAATTTTATTTAAGTATTTTTTTTTATTTTTAGCATATTAACCAAACATACTCTGTTGCTATCTTGAAGTGTGCTATGGAATAATGACAAATGCCAAATACTGATTGTTAAATGATTTCAGTAGATTGTTACTTCGTCTAGATTTTTAATAATAGGCATTCACCTAATACAAATATCATATCTACCATTTCTTTTTTTTTGTTAAATTAATTTTGTTTTAAATTAATTAACTACTTTATTAAGAATTTAAACAATGTAAAAATCTACAGAAATCATTTTACAAGCTGTATTTGACATTTGTCATTACTTCATTAGCACACTTCAAGATAGCAACAGAGTATGTTTGGTTAATTTTTAAATATGACAATAAGAATAAGAAATGCATTTGTTTCAATAAGTATTTCGTAATTTGTTAAATAAGTTTGAAATTCATTGGTAACTGATAATGAAATCATACAAGAACCACACGTTAGAAATGTAAGTAACCAGTTAGATATTAGCAAAAAAAATAGTGATAAAAAGTATATGTTCCATCGGTATAAATTGCAAGTTCTCCAATTAAAATACTAAACAAGTGCTTAGAAGTAAACGGTAGGCATTTTGAACAAATGTTAAAATAAAAAAAATACATAAATAAAATTATATTGTTACAAAATAGCTGTATATTACGTTTTATTTTCATACTCATGATGGAGTTGATTTTTTAAGTTTTAATGTAATTCTCATTCTGCTTAATGAAATTGACCACACAAACCCCATATTGTTTGAAAGCTTAGTGCAACCGCTAACAAATTATTTTATTTATATTATTATTTAGATAGACAGTACACTATACAGGGTGTTACATTTAAAAATTTTGAGATATTCTTTAATTGGAGTTTTGCTTCACCCTGTATTACAAAAAGATACTGAGATACCAATCTAACCTACTTTCTAAAAAACCTAAAAACTTCACAATATTATCTAAATTCATCATAATTCATAAACAATTAATTTCCAAACATTCATAAGAATCCTTACCAGAATCTATCAAAAATTATACTTGAAAAAAAAGTTGACTATTTTAACTTTGGCGTAGTGAATATAATTCTTTATAGTATAATGATAGTACTGTTTCAGTGACTTTTTCCTTAAAATAAAAGGCAGCAGCACCAAACTGAATTACCCGGTATATTGTGCCTTTGAGCCGCCGTACACAAACCACTTTTTTGCAGTTGAAACAACCACAAGTTGTGGTTAGTTCAATCACAAATTGTGGTTGAGTCAACTACATATTTACAAGTACAAAAATTAGTTTAAATCTAAATACCTTTCTAACGTCTAGCTGTTGAAGTTGATGTATGATAATTCCCAACCAGTAGGACCTTCTTTGTAAGAGGAATTTAGTACTGGCGAGGGATGATTAAAACACCATGTTCTAGTCTTTTGCCGACATTTTGACTATTCTAAGTTAGATTATATGACACAGACTGGCCAACGCTAGTCGAAACGTCTGCAAAAGACTAGAACATGGTGTTTACTCACCAGAGCTAAAATACTCCTACAAAGAAGTCCCACTGGTTGAGAATTATCTACAATTGATATAATATATAGATGGATTATTATTATGCCTAAGCTTATCACAGTGACTAAAGTCGTCAGTAAATTATAGAAGAACTTGCTTTTGGGACAGTATATCGTGTTGAATTCAAAATCATCTATAGAGAAGTCAAGTTTTAGTTATTTGGTAACCTTGAATGTTGAAATAGAATCTATTTAATAATATGACAGGAAGTAAATTATCCGCAATAACTTGCTTAAATTCAATGGATGAAAACATGGTTAATATGTTACATACGTTAATGAGTAAAATGAAAAAAATAATAATAATAAGTGTTGGCAAAATAGACTGTATTTAATTTAACTGATAAACCCAATAGAAAAACAAAAGTTACCTCAAAGCTTTGTCATTTTTATTCGAGATACAATTCCGTCAATTTTTACCTAGACTTATCACCTAATAGTTTTCTAATGTGTTTCTTCATATGGCACTAAACTCGAAACATATTAGTGCTACTATAAGCTAGCAGCACCAACTGGGCAGAATAAATTCAAACCTATTACATTATTTAATACATAATTTGTACTAATTTGTACCACCAATCAAAATTTTGTACCACGTGCCGTTATATAACAAAACGTGGCACTGCTAGCTTAATATTAAAATTCTAGATTTTCTGTGTGTTTTTTTGTCATTAAGAAAATATTGAAATGGAGCAGTTTACGGAATGAAAAAATTTTTAATTGTTTGTATATAGTGATGTAGATGTTAGATTATGTTTTTTGGAAATAATTTTAATGATAGTATCTTGTGGGAAATATAGAGAGGTAAATGCCGTACTTGTAGGCTGTACTCCAATTTACGATGCCATATTGAAGATGAGATTAAACTAATGAATAATATATTGATTGTAATGTTTTTACAAATGTTTCTCGTTGTTAAAAAATGTTAATCATTCGTCTAAGTTTTTCTGTTATATATATATATATATATATATATTGAAATGATAAGTTTTTCGACATCTAGTGTCGACTCGTGAAAGCGTTCACGTACGAAAATGTTAGCAACTTTGCCGACAGGTATGTAAAGCAGTTACATAGTCGATTCATCAATAATTATAGCCAACCTAACAGTTGGCAAGTATAAAAATTTCGAATCGCCTGCAGTAAAGTTCGCAAGAGGTTGTACAATAGCAAACAAACACTGAGAATCACCCGACAGCTGTTTCGTCCTTTTGGGACTCATCGGGAGTGAGAGAACTCGAGTGTAAGTTCACTATTGTACAAACGCGCGCTGTCGACTATATGCCCTACTGGAGGGATCACAATATTGAAATGATAAGTTTTTCGACATCTAGTGTCGACTCGTGAAAGCGTTCACGTACGAAAATGTTAGCAACTTTGCCGACAGGTATGTAAAGCAGTTACATAGTCGATTCATCAATAATTATAGCCAACCTAACAGTTGGCAAGTATAAAAATTTCGAATCGCCTGCAGTAAAGTACGCAAGAGGTTGTACAATAGCAAACAAACACTGAGAATCACCCGACAGCTGTTTCGTCCTTTTGGGACTCATCGGGAGTGAGAGAACTCGAGTGTAAGTTCACTATTGTACAAACGCGCGCTGTCGACTATATGCCCTACTGGAGGGATCACAATATTGAAATGATAAGTTTTTCGACATCTAGTGTCGACTCGTGAAAGCGTTCACGTACGAAAATGTTAGCAACTTTGCCGACAGGTATGTAAAGCAGTTACATAGTCGATTCATCAATAATTATAGCCAACCTAACAGTTGGCAAGTATAAAAATTTCGAATCGCCTGCAGTAAAGTACGCAAGAGGTTGTACAATAGCAAACAAACACTGAGAATCACCCGACAGCTGTTTCGTCCTTTTGGGACTCATCGGGAGTGAGAGAACTCGAGTGTAAGTTCACTATTGTACAAACGCGCGCTGTCGACTATATGCCCTACTGGAGGGATCACAATATTGAAATGATAAGTTTTTCGACATCTAGTGTCGACTCGTGAAAGCGTTCACGTACGAAAATGTTAGCAACTTTGCCGACAGGTATGTAAAGCAGTTACATAGTCGATTCATCAATAATTATAGCCAACCTAACAGTTGGCAAGTATAAAAATTTCGAATCGCCTGCAGTAAAGTACGCAAGAGGTTGTACAATAGCAAACAAACACTGAGAATCACCCGACAGCTGTTTCGTCCTTTTGGGACTCATCGGGAGTGAGAGAACTCGAGTGTAAGTTCACTATTGTACAAACGCGCGCTGTCGACTATATGCCCTACTGGAGGGATCACAATATTGAAATGATAAGTTTTTCGACATCTAGTGTCGACTCGTGAAAAGCGTTCACGTACGAAAATGTTAGCAACTTTGCCGACAGGTATGTAAAGCAGTTACATAGTCGATTCATCAATAATTATAGCCAACCTAACAGTTGGCAAGTATAAAAATTTCGAATCGCCTGCAGTAAAGTACGCAAGAGGTTGTACAATAGCAAACAAACACTGAGAATCACCCGACAGCTGTTTCGTCCTTTGGGACTCATCGGGAGTGAGAGAACTCGAGTGTAAGTTCACTATTGTACAAACGCGCGCTGTCGACTATATGCCCTACTGGAGGGATCACAATATTGAAATGATAAGTTTTTCGACATCTAGTGTCGACTCGTGAAAGCGTTCACGTACGAAAATGTTAGCAACTTTGCCGACAGGTATGTAAAAGCAGTTACATAGTCGATTCATCAATAATTATAGCCAACCTAACAGTTGGCAAGTATAAAAATTTCGAATCGCCTGCAGTAAAGTACGCAAGAGGTTGTACAATAGCTGTTCAATTAGGAAATTAAACAGATTTCACAGCGTAATTTAAATGTAATTTCACAATATAATTTAGTTCATTACAAACGAAGGTAAACATATTGACACACATTTCATAATATAAATACAATGACAAAAATACTTAATAAGGAATAAAACTAGAACTATTACAAGTCAGCATAAATGTAAAATAGAAATAATAATATTACCAGTAATTCTAAACCACTGTATGTAAATAGATTAGTATTATTTATAATTTAAGCAATAATTGATTTAGAAGCACTGGACAAATTGATTGTAAATAAATTTATAAATAGAGTTAGAAGACTGAGTAAAGGTAGTACTGCATTAATTGTTTTTTACTCAAAAACTCCCTAACGCGTGGACATGGTCCTTCGAGCTTAACAACCGGGTACTTCGAGTATGTAGAACCGCGTAGATAACAACAAATTAACAAGTGATAAGGTGAAAACGAACCTAGAGTTCATTAATTCAATCAAATTTAAAAACAAAAAAATCAATTAATTATAGTGTTCGATTGTGGATGCATCGATCATGATGGAAAGAATTAATCAAATCAGCAAAGCCCAAGAAAACGTAGGGCAAGAAATTAAAAGAATTTATAATAATATGAAAAAGGATTCCTCGAGCAGAAAAACAGAAGATTATTTCCAAGAAAGGAGTTCAACAATTCAATCGCTGTGGGAAGAAGCAAGAAAAATAACGAAGAACTAAACAAGCTTAAAAATGAAGAAACAGAGCAAGCAAGTTACTTTAAAAATAAATATTTTAACCAGATCACAGCAGTGTATAATGAGGCTGTGCAATATATAAACAAATTTAATGAAGGAGAAACAAGTGCAAAACCTTCCATATCAAATAACGAAAGCGTTGAAGAAATGCAAATCAGATCTCGTCAAATACGAGAACAAGAAATAAGAATTGAAGAGTTTATTAACTCAATAAATAAAGCCACGGTAGAATTGGAAAAAGGAAAACCAATCGAAAATTATCAGTGGTGGATAAAAGACATTGAGAAGCAATGGGAAATTATTTCTCAATTAAATATTAGCATAAAAATAATGGAAACTGAGTTCAATCATCCGTATTTCATTGAACAAAAGTTTGAAAAAGCACGCAAGGGATATGGCGAAATATCAGAAGCATTAAGTGCAACAACAATGAATAAATCAACAAGTTCGTCTAGGGTAAAGCTGCCAGAAATACAAATTCCAGTTTTTCATGGAAAATATGAGGAGTGGACGACTTTTCAAGACATTTTCAAAAGGTGATACACAACAATGCAGGTCTTACGAAGACTGAAAAATGCAGTATCTCAAAACCTACGTGAAAGGGGAGGCAAGTAAAAGTATAAATCATTTTCAAATAAATGAAATCAACTACGATTCAGCATGGGAAGAATTAGCAAATATGTATGACAATAAACGTTTAACGCTGAAAAAATTAGTAGAAAAAATCATGGAATTTCCTATTATTAATAGTGAATGTTCTAAAAATTAAGAGAACTTTACAATACAACGAAAGAATGTATGGAAGCAATAAGAGTGATGGGAATCGATGTTTCATCGTGGGATCCAATCATAATGTACAACATTTACAAAAAGTGGGATGCAAGAACGAATGAATTATATGAAGCGTCTATCAAAGAGCCACTGGAGATTCAAAATCTACAAGAAATGCTGACGTTCATCCGCACCAGATTCCAAGCGCTGGAGGCTGGAGGAGAAAAAGAAGTGAAGAGAAAAAAGAAATTTGCCGCAAGTAGCAGCTCATATTAAAGAAGGTAAGCGTAGTTCTTACTGTTATTATTGTAATTTCACAAATCACGCGATCCATCAATGTAATAAATTTGTGGCATTGTCAGTCACAGATAGGTTAAGATTTATAAAAGAATTAAGATTATGTCATGTGTGTATGCGGCATGACAGTTTTATAACATGTAGAGCTAGATTTGGTTGCAGCATTTGTAACCGCAATCATAACACGCTTTTGCATCAAGAATATAACGAAAGAAGAGCAACTTGGATGACCAAGAAAAATGAGATCAAAACTAATGAAAAACTCACCGAAAAGGTAAATAAAAGTAAAGAAGTTACGAGTCACGTAATTCAACACAACACAACGGTTTTATTAGCAACAGCAATGATTAAAGTGAAAAATTGGGAAAATGGAACGGAGTATCTGCGGGCATTAATTGATTCAGGATCACAAGGATCATTCATAACCGAAGAGGCAGCAGCAGTATTAAATCTCCCGAGAGAAAAAATCAGAGCAGAAATAAACGGAATTGGTGCAGAAAAACAAGCATCAAATCAAACAGTAAAATACGCGTAGTATGCAAACCAAGGTATTCCAGTAATTATACATTAACAACAGAATTGATGATTCTGCCAAAATTAACAAAATCGCTACCAGAAAAAGTATTGAAGCAAAATTAGAACAATGGGACAATTGTATATTAGCCGATCCAACATTCTACACAGCCGGACCAATAGATATATTATTGGGTGCAACGGATTATAAAGAAATAATTTTACAAGGTATTAAGAAAACGGATGATGGATTGTTAGGACAAAACACTGAGTTTGGTTGGATAATTCAAGGAAATAGTCCAACTCAACCAGAGAAGAACATTAATATAATCAGTATGATTACGCGGGCAGAAGAAATTGAATTATCAAAATATTGGGAAATGGAGGACATAAATGAACCCGTACGATTAAATAATGAAGAAGAATTTTGCGAAGAATTTTATGCAAATACAGTGAAACGACAACATAACGGAGCGTATGAAGTACGCATTCCTTTCAAAGAAAATAAACAACTCGGCGAATCAAGGTCACGAGCAACAGCAAGGCTAATACAAGTTGAAAAACGCTTAGATAAGGATAAAAATTTAACTGAAGGATACAAGAGTTTTATGAATGAATATTTGAATTTAGGTCATATGGTACTAGTACCTAAATCAGAAGAACAAAAGGGTTATATTATCTTCCACATCATGTTGTAATCAAAGAGGATAGCACGACAAGTAAACAAAGAGTAGTTTATGACGCATCGTGCAAAACAACTAATGGGAAGAGCCTAAATGATATAATGTATGTCGGTCCGCGGCTACAGCAAGAATTAGCAGATATTTTAATGAGATGGAGAACTCACAAAATAGGGTTCACGGCTGACATCGAAAAGATGTTCAGACAAATAAAAATTCATGAGGATGATCAAGATTATCAAAGAATTCTGTATAGGTTCAATCACAAAGATCCTATTCAAGAATTTAAATTAACAACTGTTACGTATGGAATGGCGGTGTCACCATACCTAGCAGTAAAAACAATGCAGAAACTGGCAAAAGACGAAGAATTAAGATTCCCAGAAGCGTCAAGAATAACAATGAATGATTTTTATGTAGACGATTTAATAAGTGGGGCTGACTCAGAAGAGGAAGCAATAAACCTGCAAGAGCAATTAATAGAAATGTTTAAAAGCGGTGGATGCAATTTAAGGAAGTGGTTCTGTAATTCGAAAAATTTTATGAACAATTTATCTTCAGAATTACAAGATGACGCCATTAAAGAAATAAAAGAAGGTGAATTCAAAAATCTTTAGGCATAAATTGGTCGCCTCAAGATGATTCAATTAAGTTCAAAGTTCACGTCAAAAATGATCCTCCTAGAACAAAAAGAACAATTCTAAAGGAAGTTGCCAAATTATTTGATCCATTAGGCTGGTTAGCACCAGTCACAATAAGAGCCAAAATTTTTATACAAACATTGTGGATTAAAAAACTGGGTTGGGACGAACCGATTCCAAACGAAATACAAGAAAGTTGGAGTAAATATTATATGCAACTGGCAGACATAGAAACTATAACAATCAAAAGGTGGACTGGACAAACTAAAGATTCAGAAATTGAGATACATGGCTTTTGTGATGCGGCAGAAAAGGCATACGGGCGGTAGTATATCTAAAAGTAGTATCAAATGGTGAAATAACGTTAATAACAGCAAAATCAAAAGTAGCGCCAATCAAGACAAAAACTACACTAGCAAGATTAGAGTTATGTGCTGCTCATCTTTTAGCAAAATTATTGAACAGAGTAAAAAGGCGTTACAATTAAAAATCCTCGTATTTATGCTTGGAGTGATTCAACAATCACTTTATCTTGGATCAAAGGAGATACGTCGAAGTGGAAAACATTCGTGGCGAATCGAGTATCAGAAATAAATCAGTATATAGCTAAGGACGCTTGGCATCATGTGGTATCAGCACAGAACCCAGCTGATTACATTTCAAGAGGAGTAGAGGCAATCAAACTTAAAAATTAGTTCAATGGTGGAACGGACCTGAGTGGTTAAAACAAACACATTATCCAATTAATGAAATCCAAATAAAGCCAGTGGTAGAAGAAACAAAAGAGAAAAAACAATTATGTCTACATGTTAACATAAAAATAGTAACATAGACATAATTAAAACATTTTCAACGAAAACAAAACTAGTACGAGTAATTACTCAGTGCATGAGATTTGCACAAAATTGTAGAAATCTGAAAAATAAAAGAACTGGTTCACTCACAGTTAAAGAATTGCAATTAGCACTAAATAAGATCACAATAATCGACCAAAATCATGAATATCAGTCGGAAATTACGGCCCTCTCGAACGGGGATTCCCTAGATAATAAAAGTAAGTTAAAATACTACATCCATTCATAGATGGCGAAGGCATTCTCAGAGTCGGCGGAAGATTACAACATTCGTTACTAACTTATGATGAGAAACATCCAATAATTTTGTCAGCAAAAAGTCACTTATCCAAGCTCATCATCCAAGAAGCACATAAAATTACCTTACATGGAGGAAATCAACAAACACTGGCATACGTGCGCAGGAAGTATTGGATTATAAATGGAAAAAGAGAAGTAAAGAATAATATAAATAAATGTATTGTTTGCGTACGATATAAAGCGCAAACAGCTCAACAATTAATGGGGCAATTACCAACACCAAGAGTAAGGCCAGCAGCACCCTTTGAAAACACTGGAGTGGACTACGCTGGGCCAATACAAATCCGAGTTTCTAAGGGCAGAGGCAACAAATCCTATAAAGGATACATTGCAATTTTTGTATGTTTAGCTACAAAAGGTATTCACCTTGAAATAGTTAGCGATATGACAACGGAAGCATTTCTAGCGGCCATGCAAAGATTCATGAGTCGTAGAGGCAGATGTACCAATATATATAGTGACAATGGGTCAAATTTCATAGGAGCCAGTAAAATAATAGAGGAAGAAGTAGGGAACATAATAAAAATTCAACAATTTCAGATGAACTTGCTACGAAAGGCACGCAATGGCATTTCATACCCCTTCATCTCCTCATTTTGGTGGACTGTGGGAAGCCGGTGTGAAGTCAACAAAATATCATCTTAAAAGAATAATAGGAGATGCAACATTGACCTACGAGGAATTATCAACGTTAACACATCAAATAGAAGCATGCCTTAATTCAAGACCTTTATGTCCTCTTTCGGAAGACATACAAGACACATCTGTAATAACACCGAGTCATTTTCTAATAGGACAAGCACTATTAACACCAGCCGATAAAGTACAAGAAAACATTGAGAAAAAATTAACAGGAAGATGGAAACTCGTGCAAAAATGAAAAACAATTTTGGAAGGCATGGTCTTCTGAATACATTCATAATCTTCAACAACGTTATAAATGGCAAACAAAAAAGAAAATCTTAAAATAGGGGACGTAATCTTAATTAAAGAACAAGTATTAAATGCAGCCCAATGGCCGATAGCCAGAATAATTGAAGTGCATCCAGATGAAGACGGAGCCGTTAGAGTAGTCACAGTAAAAGAAGTGATAATCAAGTCTTCAAAAGGCCAATACATAAATTAATTCTGTTACCAATAAATGGAAATGATGAAGAAGCACAAAGTAATAAAAAGTTGCAACAGTTGCAAGTTGCAATTTAATAAGAGTACAGGCCAAGAAAAACCTACCTCAACCACAAGGTCGGCGGAAGCAAAACATTTAAGTTGGAAAATGATGATTATGATATTTTTATACATACTTAGCATTGGTAAAGCAAATATAATTACAAACTATGTTATTGAAAATCCGCAACCTGGAATGTATATTGAACAAATAGGTCATGCAAGGATTGAGAAAGGGATGTTTAGAATCGAGATAAAATTCCCAAAAATAAAATTGAAAACGATACCCAATCAGTAAATGAAACAATAAATAAAATAAAAGCAATGTGCTTACAAATGCAAGATTTAGCAAGCACAATAGAATGTCAGTCACTAATGTATCATTTGGAAGAAAAAGAACGAATTATCAATTGGTTAAAAAGGGTATAGAAAAATCAAAGGTAAAAAGACAGAAGAGAGGTGTACTTGGCGATTTTTTAACATCAATATTTGGGGTAAACGATGAGGTATACAAAGACATTGAAGTCCTAGATAAGAATCAAAAGGAAATTATACAAACCACGAAACATCAAACTAAACTTATGTTGCAAATTTTATCAAAATTTAACGATACGGAACAAAGAATAAATAGTAAATTAAATCATTTTAAAGAAAGGTTGAATAAGGGATTGGATGTAATAAGAGATATGCAACGTTGGTATAACAAGATTAATGAAAATAAACTTGCTATTCATTTATTAAGCGTATATCAAGTAGCAAGTAATTATATTGACGATTTAGAAGAATTATACAGAAAGCTATTAAATATACACTTCAATAAAGGAGATCTGTATGAATTCATATCGCCAGCACATATCGAAGACTTAATAAACAAAGCAAGCAGGAAATTACCAGCAGGCATACAAATTTTAGAATATCCAATTCAAAAACCGGGTTAGAACACAGCAACGAATTTATTCATGTGTTCGGGTATTTTACATCTTAGAAACAACGGAGTTTTTGCTAATAAAAGCAACAGCCATCCCGCACAAAATAGAAAATCATCAATATTGGATGATGGATTTATCGAGTGACATAATTGGAATAGATTATAATTCACAACAATACTTTACAAGTACAGCAGATGAATTTATTAAAAATACTAAAATAGAAGATTATGTATATATTTGTACTCCAGCTCAACTAAAAAGTATTGATAACAGTCCTAGTTGCATTGTGGACGAAATTTATCAAAGAAACGAGAAATCAACATGTTCAATATCCCAAAGGAAATTTAAAAGGTAATCTGGCAACAGCTATACACCAAAAATGCCTGGTTGTTTATAGCACCAGAGAAATTTCGAATTGCAATTACATGCAACGGAATTAGAGAAGACGTCTCATTGAATAAAACGGGGATAATAACTATTTCACAAAACTGTTTAATCATTACAAAAACAACGATATTAACACCAAGACGGACAGATAGTATTCCAATTTTAGCTGGTTTCACTCGTCCGGTGGTGGCAAACCTGACTACGTCAAGAATCATAAACGGTCCAGAAGTTGATCTCGATCAAGACGAAGTTATTAAGCCAAATGACAATTTAGTCAAATTAAAATACGACGAAGAAGAATTGCAACAAAAATTAGACGAAACGAAATGGAAAACTATACGACATCATTCAGTATTGGTAAACACTAGCACTGTAGCATCTGTTGGTGTACTAGTTCTGATATTGCTGTATGTCGGGAAGAAGGTCTTGCAAAGACGTAAAAAAGCGAATTACAATTAGAAATAGAAATGGGAAAGGAGCGGAAGAAGCTGCAACCGAATTTGAGCTAAAACAGTTAGAGATAAGAGATGATATGTCACAAAAATAAAACATTAAATAAATGATAAGTCAGGATAATTAATCAGCACACTTAGTTAAGTCGAACCAATATGTGGCAGTTCCCAGAACTGGAGGTGGCAATATGTTCAATTAGGAAATTAAACAGATTTCACAGCGTAATTTAAATGTAATTTCACAATATAATTTAGTTCATTACAAACGAAGGTAAACATATTGACACACATTTCATAATATAAATACAATGACAAAAATACTTAATAAGGAATAAAACTAGAACTATTACAAGTCAGCATAAATGTAAAATAGAAATAATAATATTACCAGTAATTCTAAACCACTGTATGTAAATAGATTAGTATTATTTATAATTTAAGCAATAATTGATTTAGAAGCACTGGACAAATTGATTGTAAATAAATTTATAAATAGAGTTAGAAGACTGAGTAAAGGTAGTACTGCATTAATTGTCTTTTACTCAAAAACTCCCTAACGCGTGGACAATAGCAAACAAACACTGAGAATCACCCGACAGCTGTTTCGTCCTTTTGGGGACTCATCGGGAGTGAGAGAACTCGAGTGTAAGTTCACTATTGTAAAAGCGCGCTGTCGACTATATGCCTACTGGAGGGATCACAATATTGAAATGATAAGTTTTCGACATCTAGTGTCGACTCGTGAAAGCGTTACGTACGAAAATGTTAGAACTTTGCCACAGGTATGTAAAGAGTTACATAGTCGATTCTATATTATAGCAACCTAACAGTTGGAAGTATAAAATTTCGAATCGCCTGCAGTAAAGTACGAGAGGTTGTAATAGAAACAAACACTGAGAATCACCCGACAGCTGTTTGTCCTTTTGGGATCATAGGGGTGTGAGAACTCGAGTGTAAGTTACTATTGTAAAACGCGCTGTCATATATGCTACTGAGGGATACATATTGAAATGATAAGTTTTCATAGTGTGACTGTGAAAGCTTTACATACAATGTTGGCAAAGTTGCTAACATTTTCGTACGTGAACGTTTTTCTACGAGTCGCACTAGATGTCGAAAAAACTTATCATTTCAATATTGTGATCCCTCCAGTAGGGCATATAGTCGACAGCGCGTTTGTACAATAGTGAACTTACACTCGAGTTCTCTCACTCCCGATGAGTCCCAAAAGGACGAAACAGCTGTCGGTGATTCTCAGTGTTTGTTTGCTATTGTAACCACCTCTTGCGTACTTACTGCAGGCGATTCGAAAATTTTTATACTTGCCAACTGTTAGGTTGGCTATAATTATCGATGAATCGACTATGTAACTGCTTTACATACCTGTCGGCAAAGTTGCTATATATATATATATATATATATATATTGAATATGGTTGGTCCATTTAATGTTATTGTCAATTATTGCCCCTAGGTACTTAATATTTGACACTCCTTTTAAAGTTGCACAAGTACAATTATTAACAACAGTAATTGCTGTGTACTTTAAGTTCTGAATTTATTTGTTGACTTTGGCGGTTTAGTGAGAAAGTCATATAATGTGTTTTTACACGGTTTATAGTTAAGCTATTTGAATTTAACCAATCTTTTACTACCTCTACCCAGTCTCAGTCATGTCATGTACGTAGTTTAGTTCGTACTTTGAAATAACATTAACGTATGATCTGCAAAAGTAAAGATATTACTACAACTTTGTTTTTAATTTACATATCTCAGTCAAGTAGACCGAGAAAAAATTGGACCCAAGGCAGTTCCTTGTGGAATTGAAAAGTCCGTTGATAAGTTCTTAGTCATTATGTTGCCAATTTCGATTTTCTGTGGTCTCGTGTGTAGGTAGGTTGTGAACCAACGTAACAATGTGCCGGACACACCAATAGGTTCCAAAGATCTACACAGACCTTTGTGTGGGACCGAATCAAAAGCTTTTTCTAAATCTAAAAATTGCACTTGGTTTCATTCTGGCATCTTGAGAATTAACACCCTTTTGAAATCCAAATAGATTTTTGGCATTAATTTATTCTTCTTTATGTAATTATTCAATTAATTTTTACAATTTTTTCTAAGATTTTAGACAAATTTGACAACATTGAAATTGGTCTACAAATTTTCTACTCTTTTCTGTCAACTTTTACAAAAGTATTGTTGTAGACTTTGTAGTAAATATGCCAAATGTTAGGCTATAGTTAACAACGTGACAAATTGGCTCTATTAATTTTAATTAATATTTTTAGAAAATTTACGGTTATTCCATCCCATCCTGCACCTGATCCATCTTTTAGCTCAGTTGCAGCTTTTTTCAATTTGTTCATTACGCTCTAAGTCAAAGTTATTTAGAGTAAAAGTAGTATTTTCAGATTTCTGTGCAAATTGAGGGTTGGTAATTTAATTTTTTTGATAGTGTCTCACCGACTTGTGTAAAATATTTATTAAATTCCGTAGCACATTCAAATGGATCGGTTAACAATTTGTTATTTACAAGAATATTTTAATTTCTTGTTTCGGTTTATAATTGCCAAGTTTTTTTATGTCCCCGGTAACGTTATTTATCTTTTTTATAAAAATTTTCTTTCGATGTTTTAGTTAGTTTCTTAAATTTAACGGAATAGTTTTTAAAATATTTTTTAACTTTTGATTTAATACTTGTTTTTTAAATTTTGTATATAAGGCTTCTTGATTTTGAGTGATATCATTTGACCATTGGTCATCTAAAGTTTACATTGATGTACTTTTACTGTACTATTTTTTATTTGTTGTGAATTTACAAGATGGTTCACAAGATAATAAATTGCAAAATAATACATCGTAAAACTTTTATAGTTCGCATTGCAAGATCTAACTTGGTTTGATCGATCTTCATTACTTGATTATTTATGTTATTGAAAATGTTCAGACGTACCAATCCAAACCAAACAGTAAATGTGTCTAATAAGCAGGGTGGTTCGAATTGATTGTAGGAAACTTAAGTATGGAAAGTATATCAAAATAAAAAAGCGAAAGTGTCATATAAACTATGGACTAAAAGTGTCCCTAGCGAGGAGGTGTGAAAAATGCAATGATGCCAATGGCATGCACTTTGAAGAAGCGTTGTGATAATTCAATTTAAAATTAATTTAATTCTGTCTTTTTCATTTCAATCTTTGTAATTTTAAAGTTAAAAAATAAAATTTGGTTTCTAACGCAATTTTTTCATCATGTATTAGTTTATAAAAAAATGACGATATCTCAAAACTACGCAAAATAAAAAAAAACGTCAAAAAAGCTTTTAAGGAAAAGTATGTGCTATGATATGAGCTGCATCAGAATATCCTAAAGTTACAGCTTAATAAAAATTAACCTTTGAACGGCCCCGTATCTGTCTACATTTTTTCAAAAATTGAAAAATCAAATGACCACTTCAAAAGCTAAACATGCCTTCCAAATTTCATTTTAATAACTTTTCGTTTAGTAATTAAAAATAAAAAAACTTGTTTTTGGGGAGCACCTTTAGGGTCGGTAGCTCCGCTAAGGGCACTATTTGATTATAGTTTTATAACACTTTGGTTTTTATATTTTGATGTACTTTCTACCCTTTAAATTTTCTACAATCAATTCGGACCACTCTATATATCTTTGACTTCGACATTACAGTATGTCAGAGAGTTTGACTAAAACGATCAATATCGGCAACAATTCAAATTGCACAATAAATCTTACATTTAATTAATTATTAACTAAGAATAAAGATAGACCTATATTTGATGCTTTTATTCTTAAAAACGAGTGCACTATAACAAGTTGTTTACAAAGAAAATTTACACTTAGATACATGTCACTACGTAAACTTGAAAATAATTTAATGCAAAATTCTACAATATACAGGGTGCTGCAGATAAACTGTCAATTAGAAATATCTCAAAAACCAGTGACACCAAAAATTTGAAAATTTGGTACTGTGTTTTACAAGATTAGGGGACACTCGGTTAAAATTACTTTCAAAGATGAGCGACACTTCTGATTATACCGGAAGTAGATCCCAACTTCCCTTATTTCAAAAGAAAAAACCCTATATTATTACATTTTCAGATTTAGTATAAAATTATAAATATTTGGTGAAGGGGTCCTTAATGTAGTCAAACAAATTAAACCGCTGTCCTAACAAGGCGCTACCTGCTTGATAAGAAAGTGAAATAAAACCTACCAACAGGAGATCAACACGTTTTACTTACTCTTAAATACACTAGATTAAACAAATTGACACAATAATTAATCATAAAAAGACAGACAATTTAAATTTTTTATAATAATAGGAGAGTGAGAAAGGAGAAATGCTGTCGGATGTTGTCACGTATTTTAGCAGTAGTCTCGCTTAAATAATAAGCGATCTATACGAATAATGCACCGGATTTACAGTTAAGGGTTTAGCAACACAAATCGTAGTGTTAACGGGTCAATTGAGGATTGTCTGATAGGAACACTCGATGTACATATATCATTTACACACGGTAATTTATCTGGTCAAACATGCAATAACACTGACGCTTAAACTAACTTATCTAACGAGGTAAGTAAATATCCCGCAAATCAAAAGGCCTCCTGACTTCCCGACAACCGTTAAAATTAAAGCGCACAAACCTGTATTGAGCTGATTAAAAATATCTCGGTTGTTAAATGTACCACCAAATAGGGAATTATTATAAAACTAAAGATTAAAGCCATTTTATGTCGTATGTACATGAGCTTCACACGCATTAGCAATAAATAAGATACTTTAACAATAAAATTTAGCTGTATTAGGTGAACAAAGTCCCAAGAGTAGAATGTTCAGTTGAAGCGACGAGATCGACAGTTCCGTAGTTTGTGTAACCACAGTATACTTTTTGGGGAAGATGTTCAAAGAGAACTGGAAAGCGTTGAGCTTACTCGTTTAAACCATAAAGCATAGCCTTTCTTATTCTGGTAGACGTGGTACCCACTGGATAGCCTGCAGCTGTCTGATGTTTCTAACCGTAGCGTGGTACTTAGTCGAAAAGGAAAGTCTTCATCGTTCACTGAACGCCCCATAACGTTATCCAGAACAAAACGTAGAAGACGTAACGGAACGCAACGTCTTAGAAAAGTTCCACGTATCATTTAAAATTTAGCAAAGAGAGCCTTCTTAAAACGTGTGTCGTGTGTATTTGTGGATTTTAATTAACAAAAGTTTTGGGGACGATAAGCGGACATTTTCTACTTCCTTCTACATAGGTTTTAGCGTGCCTTCTGAAGTTAAATCTCTTTAACATAAACTATTGATGTGTGTTTCAATAATTCCAAGTCGAGTTGGTGTTTAAATTTAAATCCGGCCGCATTAATCTACGTGCATTGACTTTATATTCTCTCTCATGTATTACACCAAAATAACTCATGGGGTGCTGGAATGGCTTAATTAAGAACTTTTCCTATAAACCTTCGACTACCATGGTTTTGCATTCTAATTAGCTGCAACCAGCCGGTGAACTCTACAGGCTGCAGGGTCGTTTATTCTGGCATAATCTATACTTTGAGAAATATATTTGCCATCCGTTCTTCGCTACATACCTCCACTAAGGAAAATCTTGGGGTTACCTTGTAGCGTTTCAAAATGATCGCTACCTTATATTTAAATAAAGCACGCATTTTCCCCGCTAGTTTGCATTCAATGCATCATGAGTAGCAACTTTTCCGCAAGACGAGGTCAAATAATGGCGACCGAGTGGTAGAAGCAAGCCGGTGTTAAGTACGTTTTACGTTTTTATCTGTTTCATTTTGAGTAAAACGAAGTTTGAATAAATAGATTAGCTTTATAGCAAATTTATCTACGTTTTGGTGTTGTGTACGTTCCGTTAAAGTAAAATTTGATTCAGAAGAATAAACGTGCGTTCCAAAATTGAAGAATATTCGTTACTTTTTCTACGTTTAGTTTCTACATTTCTATCTATGAAAAATCGATTATCCGCTTCTGTTATTTATGAGAGAAAGAAAATTTGTTTTATGGAAAATTTCTTATGCATTACGTCATTCTGAGTGCAGTTTCGTTCACAGAAAGTACCAAGGTCAGTCCAATTACCTGTTAAAGCTTTGACAAAATTTAACGTCCCTTAACTTAACACAAGGAACTCTAAGTAAATTTCTAAAATAATATCAACAATTTTTCAAACATTCCGTGTGCATTGAGTTAATTTTTAAACAAACTAAAATCGGCCCAAATTGTATGCAGTTATCTTGTTTTATCGCATTAGTTTGTATGCAATAATTAGCATTTGTTGTCGTATCTTAAATGCAGTAGTAGTGCCTTACGTTATGCAGTAGTTGTTTTGCGACTACATTATATTTACCCTTTTGAGTTACCGGTTAAGCTGCGAATTTACAGTTTAATATCTTTAATAAGTTATTTTAGTTTTGTAATGTTTTGAACGATTCTAATTATCCTCGCGTATTTACGTTCATAGTTTTAAGTTCATTGAAAGGAATTTAATCTTTTATTTGATATCCTAGTTTATAAATCAATTCATTACTAGAGTAGACGAATGTCAATGTGTTTTTTATTATTTAATGTTAAATTTGATTTTGATTATTAGATTTATATTTTAGGTTAAAATTTCCTTAATAAATAAGCTGGCCCTATTTATTCGTTATTATTTACGTTTTTAGTTGAGAAGCATCTCTATAAAGGTAAGCAACAAAACATTCCCATAACCCCTTAGAGTCTCAGTAACTTTTATCTGAACGTTAGCCGGTGCAATTTAAATGTGTTCTTAGTACCAAGAGTATTTGGCCATTACAACCTACTTTCTGGAGCTGTCGAATACTGTCGCTTGCAGGAACTTTCATTCTCGAAACTGCATACTACAGAATACAGCTAAGTTTTAATGTTTAAGTAACCTATTCAATATTAATGCGTATGAAGCCTTCCACGTTACTGTGACATTAAACGGTATGAATCTCTAGCAATCTAGCAAATTTTTTATTTGGGGTAGACTCTACTACCGACGTTTGGTTTTGTTTTTAACCAGCTCCATAAGTGCTTGGGCGCTTTTACATAGGAGTGGTTGAAGCTAAAACAAAAGGTCTTTTGGCTTGGCAGAAGGTACGTACCTGCTTAATTCCGAGTTTAAGTTAGTTTTAAGTCACTGTGTGTAAGTGACGTCGAGCCAGCTAAAGCAATGCCAATCCTCCAATTGGAACGTTAACTTTAATTTGGAGTATAAATTCTAAAAGTTTACCTGAAATGACACATTAATTGCAAGTTTTAATTATTGTTGTTGCTAACACCCGTAATCATATGCGACAGTGTGTCTATTTTGTCACATTCTCCTAGTACTTTAAGTTTTATTTGCTATATTGAATTGTTTATTTGTCTCTCTGATTTGTATTTCGTTTTAGCGTATTAGACCTTTAGTAAAACCTGTTGAACTCCTGTTGATCGATTTTATTTTAAGGATCCCTACTCACCGACTAAGCCAAAAGCTGCTGTGCTAACTACAAATAGTGGATGGTCTACGAATTTAGTGCGCTACCTCAGACAAATTTCCCTACGTTTTCTCTCTAGGTTGTACCGCTAGAGCTGTTGCTTTCTTTTGTTATTTATAAACTACAATCGTTACAGAACGTAAAGAGAAGATGTCCTTCGTCTCGGAAATAAGAATTGATATTTACTTTTAACCAATCGAAAATTCGCAGAATTCGTATTAATCGCGACATACGTTTTCTAAATTATATGCCGTGTATGTTTCTAAATCTTTCAAATTCAAAAATCTGTGTAGGTTAACGGCTCTTTTGGCTAAATAAATTATGCCCAAAATCTAATCAGATCTGCGGAATCATAAATAAGTTATATGTACAAAGTTTTAAAAAATCGGACGGGTGGTTTCTTGATATCTTGTTTACATACATTTTTACATTTTTATAAAGTAACTAACTCTAATTAATCAAAAAGTGAAAAAGGGTATTAAATATAACTCCCATTTTATTTCATAAGATGTTAGAGTAACAATTTCAAGGACATCAGAAAAATAAAGTGTTGAGAAAATTTAGATCACCTAAAAAACTAAATGGAAGCATGAATCAGTATAGATGTTGATAAAGAAAATGATTTTTAAAATCACGGAAACAAAAAACGAAAAATTAATAAGAATGGAAATAGGTAGAAATGAGAACACGTTTAAAATAAATAAGAAGATGAAAAATTAGCATGTAAATACATGAAATGTATAAAAAATAAAAAAAGAAATCTATTTTTAAAAACATATATAGAAAAAAAGAAGTAACTAAAAACAATTTAAAAAATAATTGTTGTATATGCTTCAAAATGTTGCATAACTGGTGATAAACGGACAAAACATTATTTCTAAAAAGTTCATATATTTATAACAACCCGAACATTTAAATTTATGTCGCCTATGTTTGGGATTATTTCAAACTTAAATAAACTGACAATTGAAAACTAAACCTCATATTAACAGAGTAACACAAATTAAAATTGAAAAAGTCGAGAGAACGTGACTGTTTTCTTAATTTCTGCAATAATAAGAGATCGTATTAACCTACAAAAAAATTAAACGCTTTTTAAAATAAAGTTTGAAAACATAGGAGGAACGTAATTAATGATGCTTAACAAGATATGTAAACAAATTTAAACTTTGACAAAATCTATTCAATGTTTGTTAATAGTGCAATATTAGATTTTGTGTTTAGTTAGTTTAAATATTCTTATAAGTTTATGCATAATTTTATGTAGATAAACCGTTCTGTAATTAAAATCATGCAGACTGCATACATTAAACCCTTTGCTTTATGTCATTTTTTTATCATTCTAAACTAAAATGGGGGTTCTTTTTATTGTTGTTTTTTTTGAATTTGATTGACTTATATTGACTTGAAATTAGTTTTTGTACTTTTTGTGGGATGTGATAAGAATTTAAGGACAAAATTATATGTTTTTTGTACCAAAGTGCTCACATTAAAAGGGATAATCGTACGTTTAAACGAGATAGACCAAAGTTAATATCGGAAGTCTACAAGTTCATGAAAAACATCATAAGATCTATCGGGGTTTTAGTAATAGTATACGTTCTTTTCAAAATTGACCCTTTTGGAAAATGGCAGGTTTAGTTCTGTTTTATTCTTTAATGTGTATATAACATTTCTTTCTAGCTCTAGTGATAGAAAATTTATCTCACATTTGTACAAACAATATAGGTTTCAGCCTTTAATGTTTAAAATTTTATTTAACCTTTTATTATTTATACTATTTCTAATATGATTGGGATGATTTTTTCCATTTCACATAAAGTCGAACTTTTAACAACTTTGCTTGACGGTTAGTATAACGCAAGTTCACCTTACTAGTTTGATGTAATAATTTTAGCAGGATAGGAGCATAAATCGCCTGTGGTTGCAATTTAAGTTACATTAGATTATTCATTCGTCAAAACACTTGAAGTTAGGGTTTCGAGCCTCTATGTTGGCTAGTCCGAACTGTTCTTAATTACAGCCCATAACTAAACGGTTCTTTTCTTTTCGTGTACCGTTGACTTAGCAAGTTGTGGTGAATTTGCGATTTAAATAGAAAATCTGATGAAGTACCATTATTAATTAATTTGTAATGGAATAAACCCCACGCCAAATTCTTAATATTCTCTGTTGATTTGTTTGCCGGCATCTTCTACGTCAACTTACCCGTGAATGGTTGATTGGAATGAATAAATATGAGGCAATTTATCTATCTACGGTTTGCTTAACTGGGAAATAATACTAACACTACCTCAAAAAGCCGTTGCTATCAATCGACTGTTTGAACCAGCTACTACTTGTCCATTCAAAGTGTTTATCGTAGATAAACCGGTGACGTAGAGGTTATCTCCTGGACTTCTCGACCTATCCAATCGAAGATATTTTGTTTCTGCTTCTCTCTTCTACCTGTATGTGCTATTACACATCTGATTTGAAATACAGACCGACTTACTCTTCATCGTAATCTTTCGACAGTCAGATAAGTTGAGATCTGCATGTTTTACCTTATAATTTTATTTAAAACGCGATTGTATAGTATTCTGACGTAAATTTGCCTACATAATTTCTGCCCTTGCATTTGAAAGTTTTTCGAATATTATTCTAATGTGATTGCGCCTTTAGTTTGCTGTTAGATTTATCATCGAGTGAGTAACGCCACACTTATTTGATGAGTATAGCTCAATTAAAGTGACTTTTATTGAACTTTCCGTTTATTTAGAACTGTGCTAACACCCAGGTGCTGATGTTTTTGATTACAATAGTAAACATCACACCTTTTTGATAAGCTTTCCTTGAATGTATTGGCTATTACCAAAATGTATGTGAAGTTCTTTTTGTGATTTACAAGAAGAATTGTGTCGAGATTGGTTGAACACACTGAATCTAGCAAACTCTTACCTAAAATACC